>JAPDNY010000010.1:120594563-120609519 GCA_029375565.1 Gekko gecko
CGCCCTCTAAGCTGTGGAGACTTGTAAGCAAAAATTCTGCTTTGTGAGCTACCGGCATTAAAATTGTGAGCGAGCCATTTGGCTGCTGCATAAATTAATTTGCTCTGGGGCCATCCTTCCTGAGCGGAGACAAAAATGTGTGAGCCGGAGGCTAAAAAACTGTGAGCTAGCTCACACTGACGCAGCTTAGAGGGAACCGTGGATGTAAGTAAATTGAGTTGATGCCCACAGAGGTGAGTTCAGATTGTCCTCCCGATGAGCAGACACATGCATGAAGAGTTCTTTCAAGGACTGCTCTTTTCAAGGACAGCTCTTATCAGAACTGTGGCTTGGCCAGGGTCATCCAGCAGCTGCAAGTGGAAGAGCGGGGAATCAAGCCTGGTTCTCCCAGATCAGAGTCCGTGCACTGAACCAATACACCAGACTGGCGTTACATCAATACAGATCCCTGTCATCATCTGGAACCCAAATTATACTTAGACCTCATCCGTTTTGAGGTGCTGTCTAGGAATACGGGAATTGGTAACGGTATTTTAATTGACGTATTTTGATTGTTTGTAACTGTCTGTACATTATTTATGACGGAATGTGCTACATGGGGAGGGCAGGATACAAATCTAATAAAATAAATCCTCTGTGCTCACCGATATTATTATTTATTCGGGTTAGTCCTGCCTCGTCGGAAGCTAAGCAGGGTCGGCCCCGGTTGGTACTTGGATGGGAGACCGCCAAGGAAGTCCAGGGTTGCTACACAGAGGCAGGCGACAGCAAACCACCTCCGTTTGTCTCTTGCCTCGACCTAGATGGCCCAGTCTAGCCTGATCTCATCAGATCTCAGGATCTAAGCAGGGCCGACCCTAATTGGTTCTTGGATGGGAGCAGGGCTCTTTTTGTAGAAAAAGCCCAGCAGGAACTCATTAGCATAAAAGGCCACACTCAACAGCAGAAACTCATTAGCCTATTAGGCCACACCCCCAACAGCACAGCACATTAGCATATTAGGCCACACCCCCGTGTTACCAGAAGTGTGGTCATCCAGCCACACCCACCTTTTGCTGCTTCTTCTGTTTACCTTGTTTGTTGTCAAAACCCAGGGCTTTTTTTGTAGCAGGAACTCCTCTGCGTGTTAGGCCACACACCCCTCATGTAGCCAATCCTAATGAGTTTCTGCTGTTGGGTGTGGCCTATTATGCTAATGAGTTCCTGCTGGGCGTGGCCAACTCGGCAGCTAGCCAAAACGCCATTCCTGTGCGTTCCTGCCCAGAAATAGCCCTGGACGGGAGACAGCCAAGAAAGTCCAGGGCTGCTACGTAGAAGCAGGCAGTGGCAAACTGCCTCTGTTCATCTCTACCCTTGTCCCGGATGGCCCGGGCTAGCTAAGATCTCGTCAGATCTCAAGAGGTAAGCAGGGCTGGCTCTGGTTAGTACTCGGATGGAGACACCCCCCCCCCAGGAAGTCCAGGGTTGCTAACACGAAGGCAGGCGACGGCAAAACCGCCTCTGCTCATCTCTTGCCTTGGAAACCCTACGGGGACGCCGTACGCTGGCTGTGACTTGATGGCCATTTCTAGACCCTGTAGCAACCCGAGCTGCAGTGTCAGGGAAGTCTAGTGACAAATAAATATACACTGCAAGAAGCTTTTATAACCTAACGTGTTCTATTTGTAATTATCATTCTATAAAGTGCATAGTGTGTCTCTGAGAATGACAGGAGCGCTCCGTCCACGAATCTTAGCTGCACCGTGTGTCTTTTGTAGGATCGGCAATAAGCATCAACGGAATACAATTGAAAGCTCCCCCCACCCCTCTTTTGAAGGCTTTGTGCAAGTAGAAGCAGGCTTGCAATTCCAGAAACTCCCGCTGGGGCTTGACTTTTTAAAACACTGATGCGAAATTGACCGGTCGTTGTTGAACGGAATGAATTGAATACACATACCTGATAAGGATGTAATAACAGCACATCATGCACTTTATAGAATGGTCATTACAAACAGAACACGTTAATTTATAGAAGTTTCTTGCAGTGTATATTTATTCGTTACTAGGATTTCCAGACCCTGACTCAGGCGGCCCAGGCGAGCCCGGCGCTCACCAGACCTTGGGAGCAATGCTCCCTCTAAGCTGTGGAGTCTTGTGAGCAAAAATTCTACTTTGTGAGCTACTGGCATTAAAGTTGTGAGCCAGTGATCCGACTACTGCATAAATTAGTTTGCTCTGGAGCCCTCCTTCCTGAGCGAAGACAAAAATGTCTGAGCCGGAGGCTGGAAAAGTGTGAGCTAGCTCACACTAACTCAGCTTAGAGGGAACACTGCTTGGGAGCTAAGCAGCGTCTGCCCTAGTTACCCCTTGGATGGGGGAACACCCAGGATGTCTGGGGTTGCTATGCAGAGGCAGGCAAAGTCAGTCCACCTCTCGTGCCTTGGGGATCCTGTGGGGTTGCTGTAAGTCACCTGTGACTCAACAAGACAGGTGGGCCCGGGCCCATAGCTAGGACTTTTTTCCCCAGGGGCGGGATGTTAAAAAATTTTTTAAGGGGACTTGGGTCTAACGTCTTTTTTTTTTATGTTTTAAAAAGGAGAAAAGGGTGGGGTTTTTTCATGGGGGACCTCGTGGGGCGGTCTCTTTAAGAAAGGGGGCAGAGCCCCGATTAGCCCCATCTTAGCTCCGGGCCAGGTGGGCCCCTGATCTGGATGGCCCAATCTGGCCCGGTCTCGGCAGATCTCAGAAGCTAAGGAAGGTCAGCCCTGGTTAGCACTTGGAAGGGAGACCACCAAAGAAGTGCAGGGTTGCTACGCAGGGGCAGGCAATGGTGAAATCACCTGTATTCACCTCTTGGTTTGAAACATCGATGGGGTCACCGTAAGTCAGCTGAGACTTGATAGCACTTTCCCACCATGTGCGTTAAGCGGCACGTGTGGTAAAAGCATGTACTATAACCCTAAGGCGGAGGCACCTTGCTTGGTTTCATGAAAAAGAAAAGAAGAAGAAGAGGAGGAGGAGGAGGAGGAGATTGGCTTTATACCCCGCCCTTCACTACCCAAAGGAGTCTCAGAGCGGCTTACAAACTCCTTTCCTTTCCCCTCCCCACAACAGACACCTTGTGAGGTAGAAGAAGAAGAAGAGATTGGATTTATACCCCGCCCTTCACTACCCAAAGGAGTCTCAGAGCGGCTTACAAACTCCTTTCCCTTCCCCTCCCCACAACAGACACCCTGTGAGGTAGAAGAAGAAGAGGAGATTGGATTTATACCCTGCCCTTCATGACCCAAAGGAGTCTCAGAGCGGCTTACAAACTCCTTTCCTTTCCACTCCCCACAACAGACACCTTGTGAGGTAGAAGAAGAAGAAGAAGAGATTGGATTTATACCCCACCCTTCACTACCCAAGAGAGTCTCAGAGCGGCTTACAAACTCCTTTCCTTTCCACTCCCCACAACAGGCACCCAGTGAGGTAGAAGAAGAAGAGATTGGATTTATACCCCGCCCTTCACTACCCGAAGGATTCTCAGAGCGGCTAACAAACTCCTTTCCTTTCCACTCCCCACAACAGACATCCTGTGAGGTAGGTGGGGCTGAGAGAGCTGTGACAGAAACAGCTCTTTTTCAAGAACAGCTCTGACAGAACTATGGCTTGCCCAAGGTCATCCTGCAGCTGCAAGTGGAGGAGTGGGGAATTAAACCCGGTTCTCCCAGATCAGAGTCCGCACGCTTAACCACTACACCAGACTAGCAGAACCTTCTAAACCGGGGTGGCCAAAATGCTGCTCTTTCACACATATTCTGTGGCTCCCAGCAGGGCAACTGGGGAAGCGAAGGGGAGGCCTGCTTTTTCTCCCTCCCTCTCTCTCTTCCTTCCTTCCCCCTCCCTCCCATCTATTTGCTTTCTTTGTTTCTCTCGCTCTCTTTCTTTCCACCTCTTTCATTCTTTCTTTCCACCTCTCTCGTTCTTTCTCTCTCTCTCTTAGACAAATAAATACCATTAGCAAACAAATAAATATAATTGGACAGATAAATATCATTATCAATATCTGTTTTTACCCCTTTTATTTTTGGCAAGTCTCATTTATAAGGTTAATAAAAGGCAAATTTGCATATTTTAAAATAAAAAAACATGTAATATTCATGCCTTGCGGCTCTCAAACATCTGACGTTTATTCTGTATGGCCCTTAAGGTGGGCAAGTCTGGCCACCCCTCTTCTAAACCACCACACCCCCTTCCCATTCTAGGGTTCCACGGTTCATCGCTAACAAATCGAGCGCTACCTCTTCAAGAACAAGGACTGCGCGCATCCCGCACGGGACGGGCGACGTTTTGCCTCTCACCTCCCACTTGGTCTCCTCGATCTTGGGAAGGAACTCCGCCTGCTCCTTCTTGAAAGCCACAAACTTCTTCTCCAGCTCTTCCCGTTGCTGAAGGAGCTGTCCCACGTCGTCTTGGAGTTTCTTCTTCTCTTGCTGGAGCTTGAAGATCTGCAGCTGCAAGGCCTGCTGAGCCCTCTGGGCCTTCTTGGAGACCTGCTGCAGTTTGTTGGCGTAGTTCTGCCGGAGGTCCTCCATCTCGCGCTCCCAGATCTTCTGCTTCTCCTCGAAGACCTGGTAGATGGCCGCCTCGCTCTTGTCCAGGTTCCTCCTCATCTGGAGGACCTCCTGCTCCTTCTCCCAGAGCCGGTCTTCCAGGTCTTGGATGATGTCGTCCGTGGAAGGCGAGTGGAAAGGCATCGTTTCGTTGAGATGGTTGAGTCTGCTGAACGAGGAAGTGCTCTTGCTGGAAGACCGCCCGCTGTCTGAGGTAGATATCCCGTTGTATCCCACGATGCCCTTCTCCGCGTAGGTGGTGCCGATGCGGTTGATGTGGCTGGTCGAGGCGCTCATCGGGCCGATGTGCTGGCTGTAGCCCGTCCCGTAGGTGGGCAGGCTCGTCAAGGAGTTGCGGCCGGAATCGGAGAGGCCGCCCGCTGGGTTGGTAGTCCTGTTAAGGCCGGGTTTTTCCAGGCCGCTTTTGACAGTGGAAGGGCTATTGCTGTGGGTGTGGTTCAAGGTCTTGCGGTTCTCGCTGATCCCGTTGCTCTGCGGCGGGCACAGGTTCTGCATGGAATGGAAGTTTTTCGGAACGACCGGTTTAAAGGCTGAAGGTCTAACTAAGGGCTCGTTGCTCTGGAAGGAGGAGGAGGAGGAGAAAACAGGGCAGCAAATTAAATCATGTAACGCAAGTTCCTTCTTGAGTGCACAAGAGCAGAAGTAGGTGGGCACCAGGATTTTGTGGCTCGCAGGGCGGAATTTCTCAGTGGGGCGGATTTCTGGTGGGGCTGAAGTTCTCAGTGCAGAAAGGGAAGCCAGAATTCTGAGCCTTCTCAAGTTGTCTATTCTACATAGGTGTTCTCCAGGGCTCTTTTGTAGCAGGAACGCCTTTGCATATTAGGCGACATCCCCCCCAATATAGCCAATCCCCCAAGAGCTTACAGAGGTCTTCTTACAAGGGCTACTGTAAGCTCTCGGAGGATAGGCTACATTAGGGGGGTGTCGCCTAATATGCAAAGGAGTTCCTGCTACGCAAAGCGCCCTGGGCGACACACCCCTAATGTAGCCAATCCCCCAAGAGCTTAGAGAGCTCTTCTTACAGGGGCTCCAGCCTGTTAAGATGTGCCTGGCAAAGGGACACATCCTCGCATTTCAATGCCTCTTTGACCAGTGTGGATTACACGGTCGCCGTACTAATTACCAAGACACAAATATAAAAAAGCAAGGCTATTTCTTCCAGCTGGCTCCCGAGTTGGCCACACCCAGCAGGAACTCATTAGGATAACAGGCCACACCCAACAGCAGAAACTCATTCGGACTGGCTACATTAGGGGTGTGTGGCCTCACATGCAAAGGAGTCCCTGCTACAAAAAGAGCCCTGGGTGTTCTTAACCATTTAACCAATAGAAAGCTGTTACTGGGACAGATCTCTAAATTGCAAGCTGTCAACCACTTTAGATGACAGTTCTCAGCTGCTGCAAGTTAATTACTTCTGCCAGCCGAAGCAACAGTCCTGGGGGGGTGGGGGTGATGACTTCTGTAGCCAACAAAAAACTCTCTTAAAGGAGACCAGTTTCTTGACACAGAGGTAGAAGGTATCCTAGAGGTCACCTACTCCAACCCCCTTGCTCAGTGCAGAATTAGTCAACTACAGTACCCCACTCTGCTTAAAGGAGCGCACGCCTTTAAAAAAATGTTTAAAAATGACTGAAAAAAGCATTTACAGGCTGTGCCTTTAAAAAAGGGTGTGGAGCCCCCCCAAAGCTCCACTGTAGCCACAGCCTGGTGGGCACAGTTATGTGTTTTGGGAGTGGCAATGCAACGGCTTGGCATGCCAAAGGTCCCAGGTTCAATCCCTGGTACCTCCAGCTGAAAAGATGAAGTTGTAGGCAATATGAAAGACCTCTGCCTGAGACTTTGGACAACAGCTACCAGTCTGAGTAGACAATCCCGACTTTGATGGACCAAGGGTCTGATGAAAGGCTGACAGAGTTGGGTCTGTTTAGTCTGGGAAAGAGAAGGCTTAGAGGGGACACGACGGCAGTCTTCCAATATTCGACGGGCTGTCATGTAGAAGATGGAGCAGATCTATTCTCTCTTGCTCCGAACTGCAAGACTAGATCTAACGGGTGGAAATGACAAGGGAGTCGTTACCGGCTAAATATCAGGAGAATCTTCCTCACTGTAAGAGTGGCTGAGCAGTGGGACAGACTGCCTCGGGAGGTGGTGGATGCTCCTTTGCTGGATGTTTTCAAGGGGAGGCTGGGCGGCTATCTTTCGAGTATGTTGTAGGTATGTAGGGCTCTCTTTCGGCTGTGCTCCTGCAGAGTGCAGGGGGTTGGACTAGATGACCTGCAAGGTCCCTTCCAGCTCTAACATTCTGTGACTCAGTAGAAGGCAGCTTCGTGTGTTCATACGAAGGTGGTATAGCATCTGCACGGCCAGCAGAGAACACCTTAGCTTCTCTACCAGGACTGTCACTTTTAAAAGGACGTCAGTTGGCAGGGGTGGGTGAGAAATCTGCTGGAGACCTCTGAGAGACACTGCCGGCCAGCAGAGACCGGGCCAGGTGGACCCAACGGTCTCACTCGGTAGAAGGCACCTTCCAACCTGAAAGCGCAGCTGGCATACCAGCGGTTCATCCAAACAACAAGGGGGAAAAGACTAGTATCACAGGAGTCCCAAATATACAAATCCCACTAGTAGAAAACACCATCAAAGATTGCCAAAACATTATATTTAAACAATTATAAAGTTGGTGGTGTCACAACAACAACAACAACAACAACAACATGAATGCACACTGTAGCTATAATCAGGCATAAGATGCAACGTTCCCTCCTTCGAAGATAAAACACAAAGTCCATGTAGCCAGTGTAACTTGACAGGAGGTGTTCACATAAGTCATAACATTTCCCAAAACAGCCTTTGCAAAGACACCTGTTCTAGATACCTGGAAGATGTCGTTTCCTTCCAGGTGTAAGTGGAACCTGATTTCAGCAATTTCAACAGACCACAAGGTTCATAGTGTAAGAAGCGAATCATAGGAGAATTGTTTCATATATTGTTTTGGCAATCTTTGATGGTGTTTTCTACTAAGGGCATACCAGTGGTAGCCAGCTAAAATTGCCCCCCTTCCCACTTCCACGCACTGAAATCTTCTGCGGGATCCTTTATTTATCCCTTATGTCCTTGCCTAGGAATTAAGCTCATAGGGAGAGGCCCTCCTGATGGTCGTTTTGTGGGTACGCAACACAGGGCCTTTTTGGTGACAGCCCCATGAGTCTTAAAACAATCTCCCCAAGGAGGTGCGCCTGGCCCCCTCGCTCCCAGTCTTGAGGGGGCAGCTGAAGACAGTTTGATCCAGGAGGGCATCTGATTAAAGCAGTCCTAAACTGTGGCTTTAAATTGTGGTTTTATGTATTTTATGTATGCCATTTTATGCATCTTATTTATAGCGTAAGCCTCCCAGAGTGCCGTGAAGAAGAAAGGTGGCTAGCCGATGTTTTAAATAAATAAACAGCTGCCCGAAGTCTATCCTATTCTTGCCCAAGCATTCCTCCAGAAAAGTCAGGGTGGTGTCTATGGGTCTCCCTATCTGCATTTTATTGTATGAATAATCTTTTGTGCTATGTGAGAAGGAAGAGGAGGGGGAAGAGGAAGAGGAGAAAGAAGAGGGAGAGGCAGGAGGAAGAGGAGGAGAAGGAAGAAGAAGAGGAGAAAGAGGAGGAGGAGGAGGAGGAAGAAGAAGGTTCAGGATGGACAAAAGGAAATACCACGTTATACAGAGAGTGATTAAAATGTGGGATTCGCTGCCAGAGGATGTGATGATGGCCACAGGAATAAACAGCTTTAAAAAGGGGATTAGACAGATTCGTGGAGGATAGGTCTATCAGTGGCTACTAGCCATGGTGGCTGAGGGGAACCTTCATATTCAGAAGCACTAACCTTCTGAATCCCAGAGCCAGGAAGCAACATCGGGGGAAGGCCTCAACCACTCTGCCCTGTTGTTGGCCGTCCAGAGGAACTGGTTGGCCCCTGTGTGAGACAGGATGCTGGAGGAGATGGACCCCTGAGCTGATCCAGCAGGGCTCTTCTGATGTTCTTATCAGGGGAAGGCCTCGGCCTCTGTGCCCTGTTGTTGGCCCTCCAGAGGAACTGGTTGAGGCCTCAATGTGAGACAGGATGCTGGACTGGATGGACCCTTCCTGGTCTGACCCAGCAGGGCTCTTCTGATGTTTTTATCAGGGGACGGCCTCGGCCTCTCTGCCCTGTTGTTGGCCTTCCAGAGGAACTGGTTGGCCCCTGTGTGAGAGACAGGATGGTGGACTGGATGGACCCTCATTGGTCTGATCCAGCAGGGCTCTTTTGATGTTCTTATCAGGGGAAGGCCTCGGCCTCTCTGCCCTGTTGTTGGCCGTCCAGAGGAACTGGTGGAGGCATCTATGTGAGACAGGATGCTGGACTGGATGGACCCTCCCTGGTCTGACCCAGCAGGGCTTTTCTGATGTTCTTATCAGGGGAAGGCCTCAGCCTCTCTGCCCTGTTGTCGGCCGTCCAGAGGAACTGGTTGGCCCCTGTGTGAGACAGGATGCTGGACTAGATGGACCCTCACTGTTCTGATCCAGCGAGGTTGTTCCTATGCTCAACATCTGAATTCTACACCCACAACACTACACCACGCCGGCTCTCATGGCGCCATCATGACGGGCAGCATCTCACCTGGTCCAGTTTGCCAGAGACTGGTAATATCTTTGGTGGGTTACTGGATTCTCTGTACTGGGGCAGAGGCGGCATGTTCTTCTCGTTGTTGGCCGCCACGTTCCCGCAAAGGTCCGTCTTCACCTTCTCGCTCTTGCGCAGGTCCCCGTTGATGTAGATCGAGTTGGAGATCTTCTCCGTCCTGTAGGTCTTCTCCTCGCCGGAGTAGCGGTTGGAGATCTCCCGGGTGGAGTAGCTGTTCCGGGAGCCGTCGATCTGCCGGCTGTTGTTCTGGGTCCGGGTGCCCACGCTCTTCATGGCGAACTCCTGCTCGTTGGAGACGCCACTGCCGACGCTTCCCATCGTGCCCTGGGAGGCGGGCTCGGAGACCCTGGAGTCGAAGGAGCGGAAGGGTTCCTGGCTGTGGTAGCTCGGGTCACTCAGGACGGAGAGAGTCTCTAGTTTGGCCATGGCAAGGGATGGGCGTGGAGGCACAGGTCAGTGGCACTGGAAGAGAAGGAGGGGGGGACAAAGCGTTACAAAGGGGAGGAAAGGATAAAGGGGCGCGCTTCCCTTCCCCTAACTATGCAGCAGGAAGCGACAGAGAGCGCAAGAAGAGCATGTTCCGTGGCTCAAGGAGGAGAGAATGGCAGGGATACATCTTGCCAGGCCAGGAGAAGGGGATAGGCCTTCTTTGACGCAGCTCCTGTCCTGTTTGCCGGCTATAAAATAATTCCTAAACATCACCCGGAAATGACTCTGTGCTATTCTGGGGATTTCTCCAATCTCTATGGTGGAGACCATAGAGATTGGGGAAATTCCTAGAGAGTTGCCCAGAAGTGATGTCACATTTCCCAGAAACACCCCCTTCCACAGGCAGCACCCCCCCAATCTCCCGGTATTTGCCTGCCCAAGGCTGGCAGCCCTACTCAAAGGTCAGAGAACAGCAGAGGCTCGGGGCTGGCTGAATATTTAGGCTCTTCTAAGCAAAATGGATTTCGAACGTCTCCTTGCGTATAAGCGTACAGGTCCTCTTTTCCACAAGAACCTGACACATCGAGTTCTGTCTCTCCCCTTCCTGTCGCCCTCGCAGCTTTTTCTGGTTCCCGCCCCCCCCCCCCCGGTCATGAAAGCAGAGCAATCTGCGCAAGGTCAGGAACCCTTGTCTTGAATACGTGACGCTGCCTTGCACGGACTCAAGACCACCGGTCCATCAAAGCCAGTATTTTCTGCTCAGACCGGCGGCGGCTCTCCAGGGTCTCAGGCAGGGGTCTTTCGCCTCCCCTCCTACTCGACCCTTTTAACTGGAGATGCCGGGGACTGAACCCGGGACTTTCCGCAGGTGCTCTGCCACCGAGCCACGGCCCCTCCCCCGCGACCCCCTCCCTAGCAGCTTCACCTATCCTAGGACCAAATGCAAGGATTCAGAGACCAATTCGCACAGTTTTGACAATGGAAACGCCTTCCAGCCGGCAACAACGCAACAACCCCTCACACGGGAAGCCAGGACTTGCACAAAAGCCAGAACAAAGCGGAGCCAGAATACAATCACAGCCACGGTGAACAGGAAGAAAACCACAGACGAAACACAGCGATCCCGTGTCCTCATGCTTGCCACCCAATGCACAGGCACGCCCTCGGCTCACACACACCCCACAGCACGGCCGCAAGGCCAGAGCAATCCCATGCGCGCACATGGCCGCCCACCTTTACAGATCAGCGAGCACTTTCTCTTCCTCCCCGGCATAGCTCAGCGGTAAACCAAGGCACACGGTTTGCAACACCAAGACAACGGCAACTACACACGGCATACGGGGCAGGGTCGTCCAGCTGTCTCCTTCTTTCCACCGTGCTTTTACGAGCAAAGTGTTTGGGGCAAGCTTTTCCCGAACTGGGGAAATACTCCTTGAATGTAGCGTCAGATGGCATCTGTGCCGGTCTGCAGTAGGATCTGTCTGCATTCTAGAGACCAACTAGATATTTGGGGGACGGGCTGCCGAGGGCGAAAGCAGTCTGACGAAGGGCAGTCACAATTCTTTCTCAGAGCTCTCTCAGCCCCACCTACCTCACAAGGTGCCTGTTGTGGGGGAGAGGAAGCGAAGGAAATTGTAAGCTGCTTTGAGACTCCTTAAGAAAGAGAAAAGCAGGGTGTAAAAACCTATTCTTCTTCTTCTTCCCCCAATTTGTACTAGGGAAATGATGCATTATTTACATATGTGTATACAGAAAGGGTAGAACGGTAGGACAGATTTAGAGACCGGTACCACCTTATTCTCCAGCCCAATTTCTCACCCCTTGTGTTGGGAAACCAAGAGCCCCCCTACGCAATGGTGGAAGAGCAGTGATTTCCCACCCTGTGTCATGCTGGAATAGGGAGGAACAGGCTCATTCCTGATTGCTGAGATTTTAGGTTGAGTTTATTATGGGTTTTTTAATTTATATATATATATATATATATATATCCTTCCTTATATATAAAAGGATTTTCGTCATACCTTATATGGTGAAAATGCGCGCCGGAATCAGTTGGCTGAGGGACCTGTCAGTCAGAGACAGGGTCCCTTGCCACTGGCTGCCTTGCTTGCCTGCGTTGCTGCCATTGGCCCGCCAGCTGCCGCTCAAGACTGCTGGTGTGCCATTGGCTGGGAGGCGGGAGGCGAACGCTGCGAGCGAACACCGCCACCAGGAGCCAGGGAAGGAGGCTGCGATGCCAGCCGACGGTGCTGGCCGGGGAGCGAGGCAGGGCCAGTGCCAGGGGGACGTTGCAGCCCCGGAGAGACGGAGTCTCAGCGAGAGGGACAGCGGAGGCTGGGGACGGCGGGTGAGCTCCTTCCCCAATGGCCGCCAGATACGCCTGCCTCCAGCACCTTCTTCGCGGGAAGGGGGCCTGTCTAGCGCCCGTTGTCTCGGTTCCACAACGGGCTTCCCTTCCTAGTATATATATATAGGGAAGTCTCATCATAAGGTGAGAAATTCGTTGGTGGTCAAATTTCGTGCTTGATGGTATAGTTAAGCCCCCATTAGGCGAAACCGAGAATTAAAAGGATGCCTGTGTGTTTTGTGTGCGTATGTGTGTGGGTAGAAACGGCCGCCGAGAACACACAATGACATAACAGGTGTGACCCACACGCAAGCGACAGTTATCGCACAGACTTCTCCGGTACCATGCGGACGGCTGGAGGATTCGTCAAGCAACGAGAAGCGCAGACGGCGTCCGTAATAACCTTTGTTAAGTTCACGCGTCCGCCGAGAGCAGCATTGACGTTTTCTGGGGGCGGCGCTCGTCCGTCGCTTTGTTAATCTGCGAGAGAAATACCTCTAGTGTTTTACTCCAGACCTGCTGTTAGTAGAAATATAAGCACCGAATTTCGTTGACGGGGGGGGGGGGGGGTGTCTCCACAAGGGGGTTCCGGTGACCAGGAGTCTATCGGTAGTCAAGAGATTCCCAAATACCGAGCTGTGATAAGAGGAGAGGAAGGCCAGTGGGCACTGAAAGAAAAACTGAGCCACCAGATCGGGTGTATCGACAGTTAAGCTGTCCTTCAGAACGAAAGAGCCCCCGTCATGGCATCGATCTGTACTCTAGCTGATGCACACGTGACGACATCAAGGGATGCTCTAGACTGACTCTGCACTGAGCAGAAGGTCGGACTAGATGGCTTGTATAGCCCCTTCCAGCTCTACAGTTCTAGACCAAGGAAGGGCATAACGCCCCAAGTTTCCCCGACGTGGCCCCGGCCTACCAGGTGAGACGGGGAAAGGTCCCCTATCGAATCCCTTCCATTACAAGAAAAGCTAACAGCAGTAGGGTTGCCAGCCCTTCAAATCCTTCAAGAGAGCCATCCTGTCCCCCTCCACCTCCTCTTCTCCAAACCGAACATTCCCAGGTCCCTCAGCCTCTCCTTGTAGGACTTCTTGGTCTCCGGTCCCGCCGTCCCGCCCCCCCCGATCATTCTCGTCGCTCTCTTCTGCCCCCGCTCCATGCTGTCCACACCCTTTTTGAACGGAGGCCTCCAGAACGGCACACAAGACTCCAGGTGCGGCCTGACCAAGGCAGTCCATACAGACCGGGAGGACTTTAACGGTGTGTTCAAAGGCTACCGATCACCAGATCTCCGCATGGTCACAGACCCCATCTGGCAACCCGAAATGGCTGCCGTGTGACTCCATCCTCTGAATCCTCCCCAGATTCTTCATACAACAGCACATAGATAAAAACGAGTCAACCCAGCAGAATGAAACACGGACTCACGAAGCTGCCTTATCCTGAACCAGACCGTCAGTCCATCAAGGTCAGTATTGCCTACTCTGACCGGCAGCAACTCTCCAGGGTCTCTGGCTGAGGCCTTTCACATTACCCACTGCCTGGTCCTTTTAGACTGGCGATGCCGGGGATTGAACCTAGGACCCTCTGCATGCCAAGCAGAGGCTCTACCACTGAGCCAGGGCCTCAGGTCAAGGCCTTTCCTGTCACCTACTGCTGGGTCTGATCCAGATGCTCTACTACTGAGCCAGAATCTCAAGTCAAGGTATTTCCCATCACCTGCTACCTGATCCTTTTGACTGGCGATGCCGGGGATTGAACCTGGGACCTTCTGCATGCCAAGCAGAGGCTCTACCACTGAGCCAGGGCCTCAGGTCAAGGTCTTTCCTGTCACCTACTGCTGGGTCTGATCCAGATGCTCTACTACTGAGCCAGAATCTCAAGTCAAGGTATTTCCCATCACCTGCTACCTGATCCTTTTGACTGGCGATGCCGGGGATTGAACCTGGGACCTTCTGCATGCCAAGCAGAGGCTCTACCACTGAGCCAGGGCCTCAGGTCAAGGCCTTTCCTGTCACCTACTGCTGGGTCTGATCCAGATGCTCTACTACTGAGCCAGAATCTCAGGTCAAGGTTTTTCCCATCACCCGCTACCTGATCCTTTTGACTAGAGATGTCGGGGATTGAACCAGGGACCTTCCGCATGCCAAGCAGAGGCTCTTCCACTAAGCCACAGCCCCTCCCAAAATCAAGTTGCCTTCTAGTGAGCCATACCCATGGAGTATCAAGGACAATCTTGTCTATTTTGACTGGTGACAGCTTTCCAGGATTGCAGATACGTGTCTTTCCCATCACCTACTGCTGTGTCCTTTTAACTGGAAATGCCGGCGATTGAACCTGAGACCTTCCGCACGTCAAGCAGAGGCTCTTCCACTGAGCCACGGCCCCTCCCAAAATCAAACTGCATTCTAGTGAGCCATACCCTTGGTGTATTAGGGACAATCTTATCTATTCTGACTGGTGGCAGCTATTCAGGATTTCATATACATACATGTCCTTCCCATCACCTACTGCTGGGTCCTTTTTACTGGAGACGTCGGGGATTGAACCTGGGATCTTCCGCATGCCAAGCAGAGGCTCTTCCACTGAGCCATTGCCCCTCCCAAAATCAAACTGCATTCTAGTGAGCCATACCCTTGGTGTATTAAAGACAATCTTATCTATTCTGACTGGTGGCAGCTATCCAGGATTTCAGATACATACATGTCTTTCCCATCATCTACTGCTGGGTCCTTTTTACTGGAGACGTCGGGGATTGAACCTGAGACCTTCTGCATGCCAAGCAGAGGCTCTTCCACTGAGCCATAGCCCCTCCCAAAATCAAACTGCATTCTAGTGAGCCATACCCTTGGTGTATCAGGGACAATCTTATCTATTCTGACTGGTGGCAGCTGTCCAGGATTTCAGATACATA
>JAPDNY010000010.1:120609619-120652530 GCA_029375565.1 Gekko gecko
AGCTGTCAGCAAAGGAGTTCCTGCTACAAAAAGAGCCCTGCTAGGCGACACACCCTTAATGTACCCAATCCCCTAAGGGTTTACAGTAGCCCCTGTAAGAAGAGCTCTGTAAGCTCTTGGAGGATTGGCTATATTAGGGCAGGGCTTTTTTGTAGAAAAAGTCCAGCAGGGACTCATTAGCATAATAGGCCACACCCCTGACAGCACAGCTTATTAGCATATTAGGCCACACACACCCCATCCAGCCACACCCACCTTTTGCTTCCTGTTCTGTTTACCTTGTTTGTTGTCAAAACCCAGGGCTTTTTTTGGAGCAGGAACTCCTTTGCATGTTAGGCCACATGCACCCCAATGTAGCCAATCCTAACGAGTTTCTGCTGCTGGGTGTGGCCTGTAATGCTAATATCTTCCTGCTGGGTGTGGCCAACTTGGGAGCCAGCCGGAACTCCGTTCCTGTGCATTCCTGCCCCAAAATAGCCCCTGTTGCCAGCTCTGGGTTGGGAAATTCTGGAGATTTGGGGGGCTGAGCCTGGGGAGGGCAGGGTTTGGGGCAGGGAGGGCCCTCATCAGTAGGGCATAATGCCACAGAGTCCACCCTCCATAGCAACCCTTTTCTCCAGGGGAAATGATCTCTGTCATCTGAAGACCAGCTGTGATTCTGGGAGATCTCCAGCCACTACCTGGAGGGTGGCAACCCTGCCCATCACCTATGGTTCCCAACATCCGAGTGAGGCCTGGAGATCTCCTGGGGATATAACTGATCTCCTGGCCACAGAAAATGGCTGCATTGAAGGGTGGATTGATTCCGCGGCATTATATTCCCGCTGAGGCCCCCCCTTTCCAAACTCCACTCTCCTCAGGCTCCACCCCCAAATATCCAGGAATTTCCCAAACCCAGGGCTGGCAACCCTAGATGGACCCTATGTTATTATACCCCAGGTTGCCAATGTCCAGGTAGATCTCCCTCTGTTGCAACTGGACTCCAGATGGCAGAGAGCCTTCGCCTGGAGAAAACGGCCATTTTGGAAGGTAAGAACATGAGAACATAATAGAGAGTCCAACACTCTTGTGTCACACAGTGGCCAAAAATACCAGGTGCCATCAGGAGGTCCAGCAGTGGGGCCAAGACACTAGAAGCCCCCTCCCACTGTTGACCCCCCACCCCAAGCACCAAGAATACAGAGCATTCCTTGCCCCAGGAGAGATCCTATCTATACCTTCTGGCTAATAGCCACTGATGGATCTCTGCTCCAGATGTTCATCCAATTCCCCCTTGAAGCCGTCCATACTTGTAGCTGCCACCACCTCCTGTGGCAGTGAATTCCATGTGTTAATCACTCCTTGGGTGAAGAAGGACTTCCTTTTATCCAGTCTAACCCGACTGCTCAGCAATTTCATGGAGTGCCCACGAGTTCTTGTCTTGTGAGAAAGGGAGAAAAGGACTTCTTTCTCGACCTGCTCTATCCCATGCATAATCTTATAAACCTCGATCATGTCACCCCTCAGCCGTCATTTCTCCAAGCTAAAGAGCCCCAAGCGTTTTAACCTTTCTTCATACGGAAAGTGTTCCAACCCTTTTATCATTCTAGTTGCCCTCTTCTGCACTTTTTCCAAAGCTATGATATCCTTTTTGAGGTGTGGTGACCAGAACAGTACTCCAAATGAGGTTGCACCACTGATTGATACAGGGGCATGATGATACGGGCTGATCTGTTTTCAATTCCCTTCCTAATAATCCCCAGCAGAGCATTGGCCTTTTTTATTGCAGACGCACACTGTCTCGACATCTTCATTGAGTTATCTACCACGACTCCAAGATCTCTCTCTTGGTCAGTCTCTGCCAGTTCAGACCCCATCAATGTGTATTTATATTGAGGATTTTTGGCTCCAATGTGCATCACTTTGCACTTGGCCACATTGAACCCCATTTGTCACGTTG
This sequence comes from Gekko gecko, assembly GCA_029375565.1. Classification (NCBI taxonomy): domain Eukaryota; kingdom Metazoa; phylum Chordata; class Lepidosauria; order Squamata; family Gekkonidae; genus Gekko; species Gekko gecko. Next base: position 120,611,559 of record JAPDNY010000010.1, read on the forward strand.
ATGCCCACTCGCCCATCCTCGACAGATCCCTTTGGAGTGCCTCACAATCCTCCCTGGTTGTCACCACCCTGAACAACTTCGTGTCATCCGCAAATTTAGCCACTTCACTGCTTACTCCCAACTCCAAATCATTAATGAACAAGTTAAAAAGCATCGGACCGAGTACAGATATCCATGGTACTGCACTGCTTACCACCCTCCACTGAGAAAATTGCCCACTTATCCTCACTCTCTGTTTCCTATGAATTAGCCAGTGGACTCTATCACATTAGACCCCATTGAAGTCCACCCCCAATATCTCCAGGTATTTCCCAACTTGGGGCTGGCAGCCCTCTACCCCACTGACACACACCCCTTCCCAATCGCTCCATACCCTAAATCTCCAGGTATTTCCAGCAATGCTCCCTCTAAGCTGTGGAGTCTTGCGAGCAAAAATTCTACTTTGTGAGCTCCTGGCATTAAAGTTGTGAGTGAGCATAAGTTAGCTTGCTCTGGTGCCCTCCTTCCTGACCTAAGACAGAGATCTGTGAGCCAGAGGCTAAAAACCCGTGAGCTAGCTCACACTAACTCAGCTTAGAGGGAACACTGTGTCAGGTTTAAAAACAAGTAGATCCAGTCATTCTTGCACAAAGAAAGGTTTTATTGGATTATCTTGCTAAAACCCACAGTAGGAGGTCATTGTCAGGAATGGGGGGCGAAGCAAAGCAAGCTAACTTATAGTGTGATGCAATGAAGTGCCTAGCAAATGAAACTTGAGCACTCGCGCGGGAACTCCCGGCGGGAGAAATACTTCATGAACGGGAGACTACTCCCCCCTCCCCTTGCCTTCCCAGGACTGGAAAATTCTCAGTAAAACAAGAATAGTCCAAAGCCTACGTTCAAGGCCACCGTGATAAGGAAAAGCGGCAGGGAAGAAGCTCCCACGTTTCTGCCTGCATAGCTACGCAAGCGCAAAGCAGGGTAGGGAACACAAAACAATGGATTCTGTGAGAAACATCAAAGGCATTTTCTGACATTCTGCCCTTCCCAAAATACCACCCACCCACCACTCAGGAAGGAGAGAATGAGGGGCCCCCAGGTTTATTTGGGTATCGAGTGTGAAATTCTTTCAGGTGATCCGGTGCATTGATATCAGATACTTTCACCCACTCCCTGTGTTGGGGCCCGAAGTGTACCCATTCAACAAGATATAGGAGTTGTCCACGGAGAATCTTAGAGTCCAAAATGTCAGCAATTTCGTAGTGCTCCTCATCGTCAACCATCAAAGGGGGAGGTGCTGGAAGCTCAGGTTGCCATTTAGTCGGGGGTAATGCAGGTTTGAGGAGGCTGTAATGGAAAATTGGATGTATTGTTTTAAGAGATTTCGGCAAATCTAGTTGTACAGTTACTTGATTTATACATCTCAAAACTTTGAATGGACCAATATATTTCCAAGCGAGTTTCCGGGACTGTTGCGCTAGTCTGAGGTTCTTGGTTGAAAGGTAGACCGAGTCTCCCGGTTGCAGTTTCCAGCCACCCGCCCTCTTTTTGTCTGCCTGCTTTTTGTACTGTGCCTTGGCCTCATTCAATGTCTCAACAATTAGGGGCCAAGAGTCCCGGAAAGTTTTACACCATGCTGAGGCTTCCCCGCCAGTCTCACCGGGCTTCAAAAAGGGAAGAGGGGGGCTGTCATAACCCATGGCAGCTTTGAAGGGAGACATATTCGTTGAAGCATGCCATGAGTTGTTGTACGCAAACTCCGCCAGTGGTAATAAATCTACCCAATTGTCTTGTTGATAGTTAGAGAAACACCTTAAGTATTGTTCTAAAGTCTGGTTTACTCTCTCCGTTTGCCCGTCGGTTTCAGGGTGATAGGCAGTACTGAGAGCACGTTCAATACCCATAAGAGTCATCAACTCCGACCACAACTTTGAAACAAATTGAACCCCCCTGTCGGAGATTATCTTGAGTGGTAACGTATGTAGCCTGGCAATGTGCTGAAGGAAGGCTTTGGCCAGGACTTTGGCTGTCGGCAGGCTGGGAAACGGTATAAAATGAGCTTGTTTAGAGAATAGGTCCACTACCACCCAAATGACCGTCATATGTTTAGAGGGGGGAAGATCCGTGATAAAGTCCATAGAGATCACTTCCCAGGGCCGGCTCGGGGTGGGTAGAGGCTGTAAAAGACCTGGAGGTTTCCCTGGTCTGGTTTTGCAACGATTGCACGTTGGGCAGGCCTGTATATAAAGGGATAAATCCCGTTTCATTCGGGGCCACCAGAAGCCGCGTTGCAGTAGGTGTAAGGATTTTACATATCCGAAGAGCCCCGCAGACTTTGAGTCATGGGCTGTTTGCAACATCTGGGATCGGGTAGCTTCTGGAACAAAAATTTTATTGCCCCTGTACCAGCAGCCATTTGTACCACATTTCACATCATCCCGAGCTTGTAATTCAATTGTTTCTTGTGTGGTGATGTCAGTGGCAAATTGCTTTTCCCAGGTCATGGCCTGGATTGGGGTCAACAATTGTGCGCGTCTGGTTTTTCGGGTTACAACTGCTCCAACTAATTGTTCAGGGGTGAACATAGACTCTCGTATTTCTGTCCTCTTACACAGGTGTTGGGGAAGGCGGGAGAGAGCATCCGCCAGATGATTGGATTTACCTGGGAAATGGTGAAGGGTGAATTGAAATTTAGAGAAAAACTCAGCCCACCGGAATTGTTTTGCATTTAGATTCCGGGGTTTCCGCAGTACCTCAAGATTTTTGTGATCAGTCCAGATTTCAAAAGGTACTCGGGACCCTTCTAACCAGTGCCTCCAGGTGATCAATGCTAAATGTATAGACGTTGCTTCTTTATCCCAAATGGGCCAAAATCTCTCCGTATCATTAAACTTTTTGGACACATAAGCAAGGGGTTGTAGTTGCCCCTGAACATTCTCTTGCAATATCACCCCACCCATAGCGGTATCCGACGCGTCTACTTGGACCACAAATTTTTTTGTCTCATCGGGGTGTGCTAGTATGGGTTCAGACGTGAATAACTGTTTTAGTTGTTCAAAAGCTTCCTGACACTGGGGAGTCCAGTTCAAAGGGGCCCCGGGCATTGAAGCCTTAGTTCCCCTCCCCTTAGTCTTTAGCAGTTCTGTGAGGGGGAGGGCCACTTGGGCAAAATGTGGCAGGAATTGACGGTAAAAATTGGCGAAACCGAGGAAACTTTGGAGCTGCCGCCTGGTTTTGGGGGGCTCCCACATCAACACATCTTGGACCTTTTTGGGTCCATTTCTAACCCTGCAGAAGATATGCGGTACCCCAAAAAGTCAATGCACTCCTGGTGGAATTCACATTTTGACAGTTTAACAAACAGTTTGTGTTCTAATAGCGTTTCCAATACTTTTCGCATAAGGGCGGTGTGAGATTCTTGATCCGGGGTATAGACCAATATATCATCCAAGTAAACAACCACCCCCTTGAATAAGTAGGGGTGTAACACTTCATTGTTTAAATTCATGAAGACCCCTGGTGCCCCCTGTAATCCGAAGGGCATAACCCGATATTCAAATTGCCCCAGCGGGGTATTAAACGCAGTCTTGTATTCATCACCCTGTCTGATACGGACCCGAAAATAGGCATCTCGTAAATCCAGTTTAGAAAACACTTTCCCCTTTGCCACCTCTGCCAACAAGTCTTTGATGAGGGGCATTGGGTAGGCATTAGTTGCAGACACTGCGTTTAGCCCCCTGTAATCCGTGCAGAGTCTGAGCCCCCCATCTTTTTTTTACAAAACAATACGGGTGCTGCAAAAGGGGACGACGCTGGCCTAATAAATCCACGGGCCAGATTCTTATCGATAAAGCGGCGTAGTTCTTCCTTTTCAATGGGACTCATGGCATAAATTTTCCCTTTTGGTAATTTGTGGCCCGGAAGGATTTCAATCGCACAGTCGGAGTTACGGTGGGGGGGTAGTTCATCTGCTTCCTCCTCCTCAAAAACCCTGGTGACATACCGGTAGTCCTTAGGGATGCGGTTAAGGTCCTCCGTGGCTAAGCAAGCTCGTGGAGGTTCATTGCATGGGGTTTTTCCCCACCCTGGGTCCCATTTGTGCTCTGCACACTTCGGGGAGATAAATTGTACGCTCCCTTCTTCCCATAGAATATACGGATCGTGACCATGTAACCAAGGGCTACCCAACACCAATGGGAACTGGGCTTGAGGGGCTATTACAAACGAGCGTAGCTCCCAGTGTTCACCAATGCCTACTCTTAAAGGAACAGTCTCAAATCGGCATGGTTCTTTCATTGGAGACCCATCCATTTGAGTAAAAGTTATCGGGTCTTTCAAATTGACAACGGTTGCCTCCAACCCCATAACCATAGACGGGTTTATCAGGTCCCTCCCGCACCCTGAGTCAATGAGGGCTCGAACCCGAATATGGGTCATCATCGCTGGATTCATCACAAGAACAGTCACAAAGAAGAGAGAGGGGTAATTGCTCACCAGTTTAGGCGCCTCAGGTACTGGGTCCTGCTGTGTAGCGCCATTCACAAACAGGACCAATTCGTTTCCCTGCATCTCACTCTCCTCCTCCAGCATCATGGTATCCGCTTGGTCGGGGCTAGCAAAAAGAGCCCGTGTGTTGCGTGGTTTCGCTGTACCTTTTCTCGGGGTAGGGGTTGGCCATCGTCTGGGCTCCTCTTGTGGTAGGGCTCTATTGGGATCCCCTTTCGGGCAGGATGCGGCGAAGTGCCCCTTTTCCCCACACCGCAGGCAGAGGCCCTGTCGCATACGCTGATCTCTCATCCCACTTGAGGTGGAGGTTGGTTTGGGTCTGGCCTGGCTTGCCGCAAGATTCGGACGGTTATTGCCCAGAGATAGATCCAGTTTCATGACACGCAAGCGACTTTCCGCTTTTTCGGCTTCCTCCATCCAGCCCTGGAGAGTGCGAGGTTGCTGAGAGCTGAGGACATTATTGCGGACGTCTACAGCTAGTCCCATTCGATATTGTTGAGCCAACACTGCATCGGTCCAGTCCCGAATTTTCACTGCATGCCTTTGAAACTCCCTTGAATACTCCCGCACGGTGAGTTTGCCTTGCCTGAACGTGCGAAGGAAGGCTTCGGCTTTTTGGGCCGCCCCCGGGTCCTCGAAACGGTTTCTCAAGGCCCACATGAAGTCATCAACATTCCCCAATTCCGCTGCCTCCAGATCATGAAGGGCTACATACCAACTAGTAGCACTCCCCCGGAACCTGGAAGCGATAAACTCCACCTGTTGCTCCTCGTCTGGGAACACATAGCCCCATCTCTGCACAAATTTCCCTACTTGCAATATGAAAAAGGACACAGTTTCTGGATCCCCATCAAACGTGATCTCCAACATGTCCTTGGGGCGGATTACTGGAGGGGCCGGGGCCATGATCGGTACTGGAACTGGCTGCGGGAGGGGTGCTGGAGCAGGGAGTTGAGGCGGAGGCAGAGCTGGTGGCTGGATAGGTCCTGGTTGCCCTGGCCCGGGTCCTGGTGCTGGGCCGGCCGGTGGAGGTGGGGCTGGTGCTGGCTGGAGGTGGCTGTCCCGGTGGCATCGGTGGTGCAGGTGCTGGTGCCGGTCTAGGTTGCATCAGCGGATGAGCTCGAATTGCTTGGTCCATCATCTGTGGTAGGGATTGCATTAGTTTGCTCATGTCCCGTACCAGTCATCGGGTATCCTCTTGAATAGAGTCCATGCGAGCCTCTGTATCTGAACCGGACCCTGTTCTGGGAGATCCTCGAGACATCCGTCCCTGGGGAAGTCCAAAACTACCTCTAGGATCCAAAAGGCTGTTCCGGATCCAAAAGGCTTCCCGGCATGGACCAAGTTGTCTGGGTAGTGTCCAACAGGTTCTTAGTCCAATCGCGTGATCTGCGGTAGGTCACCCCTTTATCCCAGGGTGTTGGGGCTCCCGGCACGTAGGTTCGTGGAACCGCTCCCCCTTGATTCTGCGTTGGCCCAGCCGGGCTATAGATTGGAAGAGTGTACGCAGCACCCACTGTGCTGATCGATGGAGGGGTGACCAACCCTGCTGCTGATTGCGGTGTTGGCGCTGCCAAAACCGAAGTTGTAGTCACTGGAACAACGGTGGTGGTCGGAACGGTGACCACTGGAGTTGCCACGGTGGTGACTGGGACCGTGGCTCCCGGAGTAGTAGTCACTGGGACTGCGCCCGTAGCTCCCCCCCCAGCTCCGCTCATCGTGGTAGACGGCGGAAACTGACGGTGGGGGAATAATGTTGATTCCTGACAATAACTGTCAGGTTTAAAAACAAGTAGATCCAGTCATTCTTGCACAAAGAAAGGTTTTATTGGATTATCTTGCTAAAACCCACAGTAGGAGGTCATTGTCAGGAATGGGGGGCGAAGCAAAGCAAGCTAACTTATAGTGTGATGCAATGAAGCGCCTAGCAAATGAAACTTGAGCACTCGCGCGGGAACTCCCGGCGGGAGAAATACTTCATGAGCGGGAGACTACTCCCCCCCTCCCCTTGCCTTCCCAGGACTGGAAAATTCTCAGTAAAACAAGAATAGTCCAAAGCCTACATTCAAGGCCACCGTGATAAGGAAAAGCGGCAGGGAAGAAGCTCCCACGTTTCTGCCTGCATAGCTACGCAAGCGCAAAGCAGGGTAGGGAACACAAAACAATGGATTCTGTGAGAAACATCAAAGGCATTTTCTGACATTCTGGTGTCCAGGTATCGTGGCTCTTTCTTACACGTCCAGGGAAATGCTGATCACCATTTTTGGGCCAGGAAGCAATTTTTCTCCAGGCCAGTTTGCCAGGAGATCCTGGAGATTTTTTTGTCATCTTCTGGGCATGGTGATTCAAAATGGGTGACAGTAACAGAATAGAACTGATAACATCAAAATAACTGTCAAACACAAAGCACTTACACAATTTGTATATGTTATTATAACTTCAAAACATTAACAACACAAAATATACAATATTGTGTAGTTTTAGATGATCGTCCAGAATTTAACAGGACCAACAAGGAGACGGTGAACTCCGGAATGCTTTTCCCGTTTCGACTACAAAAGTCTTCTTCTGACCAGAATGAATCTTGTAGACTAACTTTGGACTTAAGTTTGTAAAGAATTTGCTCTAGAACATGAAATCCAGTCTGAAAATGTGATCAAGTTTATGCACTGCTGTGACAGTGTTGCCATATTATTGAAGTCCAAAGTTAGTCTACAAGATTCATTCTGGTCAGAGGAAGACTTTTGTAGTCGACATGGGAAAAGCATTCCGGAGTTCACCGTCTCCTTGTTGGTCCTGTTAAATTCTGGACGATCATCTGAAACTACACAATATTGTATATTTTGTGTTGTTAATGTTTGGAAGTTATAATAACATATACAAATTGTGTAAGCGCATTGTGGTTGACAGTTATTTTGATGTTATCAGTTCTCTTCTGGGCGTGGAACGGGGGTCACTGGGAGTGGGTGGGGTGGAGGTAGTTGTGAATTTCCTGCATTGTGCAGGGGGTTGGGCTAGATGACCCTGGAGGTCCTTCCAACGCTCTGATTCTAAACCCAGAACTGGCATCCCTGTGGGATTAACTGCAATTCTGAGAGTTCTCCAGGCCCCACCTGGAGGTTGGTAACCCCGGCTTGATGCATGGGAAACCCTCCGCTTCGTGTGCCATTCATGCCGAGTGCCTTTCAGGAGCTGCTGACAGTAACTCTCGGGCCAGAAACTAATGATTTTACAATGGTATGATTAATGAGGGTCGAACGTGCAGAGGCGAGAACGGCTATCTACAGATAAGCACCCCACCAGGCCCGGGTGCCTTGCCATTTGCAGCGCTCCTTCCCGCTCCTCTATTGTTTGGGCCTCCTGTGCCGACCCAGCTCCCCTCTGCCGACAGCTAAACAAACTCCCCTTAGGTCGACCAGCTGTGTTTGCTTTTCAACTGGGACCGCTCACTTGGAGCTACCTGGAATGACGGCATGGCCGCTCGCCTCCGCCCGGAGACCACTCACTTATCTTCCTCCTTCGAAATGTGAATGGCTACCATGACAATCAAAGAACAAAAGAGAAGCCAGTGTTGGATCAGGCCAATGGCCCGTCCAGTCCAACACTCCGTCGCACCGTGGCCAAAAATACCAGGGGCCATCAGGAGGTCCAGCAGTGGGGCCAGAACACCAGAAGCCCTCCCACTGTCCCCCCCAGCACCAAATACAGAGCATCCCTTGCCCCAGACTGAGAGTTCCTATCTATAAGGTAAAGGCAGCGGTTTCCTTGCTCGAAAGCCAGTTGAATCTGACTCTAGGGGTGCGGTGTTCCTCTCCGTTTCCAAGCCGAAGAGCCAGCGCTGTCCGAAGACTTCTCCATGGTCATGTGGCCGGCATGACTAGACACCGAGGCGCACAGAACGCTGATACCTTCCCACTGAAGTGACACCTATTTATCCACTTGCAATTTCTTGCTTTCGAGCTGCTAGGTTGGCAGGAGCTGGGGCCAGAGACGGGAGCTCACTCTGTCATGCGGCACTCGGGTCTCGGACTGCTGAACTACCAGCCTTCCGGTCTGCAGTTCAGGGTCTTAACCACTAAGCCACCACAGCCCCTTCCTACCTGCACCTTGTGGCCAGTAGCCACTGACGGACCTCTGCTCCAGGTGTTTATCCAATTCCCTCTTCAAGCTGTCCATGCTCGTAGCTACCACCACCTCCTGTGGCAGTGAATTCCATGCATTCATCACTCTTGTGCTAATCACACAACTAGAGATGCAGTTAGGAACATATTTCTGTCTCTCCTCTTTCCTATCAAGTATGTTAATTCCCAAATAAACATTTGAAGGAGGCCTGGGGATCTGCTGGGATTACACTTGATCTCCAAGCGAAAGAGATGAGCCCCCCCCCTGGAGAAAATGGCTGCTTTAGAGGAGGGACTCTATGGCCTTGTACCTGCAGTTGCCCGCTCCGGGTTGGAAAATACCTGGAGATTCTGGGGGTGGAGCTTGGAGAAGGGGGGGCCGTTGGAAAAGGCAAGGTCTGGTATACGAAGAAGAAGAGAAGAAGACCCTGTAGGAGGCAGCGAGAAGGCAATTCGATGCGTTAATTCCAGTTTGGTGTCGTGGTTAAGTGCACAGACTCTAATCTGGGAGAACCAGGTTTGATTCCCCACTCCTCCACTGGCACCTGCTGATGTGACCTTGGGTAAGTCACAAGCTCTGGCACAGCTGTCCTTGAAAAAGAGCAGTCTCTGTCAGAGTTCTCTCAGCCCCCGCCTACCTCACAGGGTGTCTGTTGTGGGGAGGGGAAGGAGAGGAGATTATAAGCCACTCTAACACTCCCTTGGGTAGTGAAGGGCAGGGGATAAATCCAGTCTCCTCCTCCTCCTCCTCCTCCTCCTCCTCCTCCTCCTCTTCTTCTTCTTCTTCTTCTTCTTCTTCTTCTTCTTCTTCTTCTTCTTCTTCTTCTTCTTGATAGGATAGTGAGGGCCGGTGTTCCCTTCTAAGCTGAGTTAAGTGTGAGCTAGTTCACCGTTTTTTAGCCTCCAGCTCACGCATTTTTGCTCTTAGCTCAGGAAGGATGGCACCAGAGCCAACTAATTTATGCAGCAGCCAAATTGCTCACTCACAACTTTAATGCCAGTAACTTAGCAAAATATGGCCATACTGCTTGTTAAATGAATGAATTGTAAATATATAATGTATTAGCCGCCTGAATGAACAAGCCTTGTGGGGTTTTTTTGCTAGTATTTTTATTTTTGTTAATAGAAATTTCAACGTTATGCACTCTGACAAAGTTGTAAATGAAACGAGACCTGAAATGCATAGTCCGTTAGTGTTGATGGTGTTATTATGAATGATTTTTGAGAGACTGAATCATTACTCCAAGTAAACTGAATGTTGGGATAAGAACCTAATAGTCTGTGGATAATTTCCTTGGCGTAATACATCACAGTTGTTCAGCTCATTTCCACCACCTGGAGGTCGGCAATTCGAATTATACCCCAATTCCATGTTGGGAAAATCCTGCAGATTATAATGCCACAGAGTCCGCCCTCCAAAGCAGCCCTTTTCTCCAAGAGAACTGATATCTTTTGTCTGAAAATCAATTGTAATGCCAGAAAATTGCCAGGCCCTGTCCAGAGGTTGGCACCCTTAGTTGCTCCCCTCCTTAACCGTCTCTTCCCAGGCTCCACCCCCAAATCTCCAGGAATTTCCTCACATGGAGTTGGCAACCACAAATAGAGCACATGCTTAGCATGTGGAAACTCCCAGGATCAGTCACTGCCCACCACATCTCAGTGTGGTATAAGAGTGTTTGGACTGAGCCGGGGGAGTTCTCGATTCAAATGACTGCTCGTCGTGAAACCCACCAGGTAACCCTCAGGCCAAACATTCTTCCTCAGCCTAAACTACCAGACAGGGCACCCAATGGAGCTCATGGGCTGTAGGTTCAGGACGAACGAAAGGAAATCCTTCTTTACACTGTGAGTGTTTAAAATGTGGAATTTGCTGCCAGAGGATGTAGCAATGATGGCTGCAGGAATAAACAGCTTTCAAAGGGGATTAAATAGATTCCTGGAGGATAAGTCTATCAGCGGCTATTAGCCATGGTAACTGAGGAGAACCTCCACTTTCAGAGGCACTAATCCTCCAAATCCCGGCACCAGGAGGCAACATCAGGAGAAGGCCTCAGCCTCTCTGTCCTGATGTTGGCCCTCCGGAGGAACTGGCCGGCCACTGTGCGAGACAGGATGCTGGACTAGATGGACCCCTGGTCTGATGCAGCAGGGCTCTTCCGATCTTATCAGGGGACAGCCTTGGCCTCCATGCCATTTTGTTGGCCCTCCAGAGGAACTGGTTGGCCACTGTGTGAGATGGGATGCTGGACTAGATAGGCCCCTGGTCTGATCCAGCAGGGCCCTTCTGATGTTCTATGTAGGTTTGCTGCATGGATAAAACGGAGAAGGGAGAACTACATATGCTGCACTGGAGGAGAAGAGAAAAATGGACTATATGAGTAGGTGGAATATACTCTATTTAGTTTGGGACCCCAGAGACCCACGCCCACCCAAAGGAGACCGAAACTAGATGGTCTGACTTGGTACATGGCAGCATCAGATGGTTATACATGAGGCTCCCCGTTTGTGGTCATTTCGCTTCCAGCCGGGGCTCAGTGATAAAGCAAAGTGCTTTCCTCAATTGATAGAGTGGCCAACTCCAGGTTGGGACATTCCTAGAGAACTGGGGGTGGAGCCTGGGGGTGGGTGGGAAATCTCAGCAGGGCATAATGACACAGAGTCCACCCTCCAAAGCCACCAGGTAACCCTCCAAAGCCACCAGGTCAGTTTCCTCCAGGGGAACTGACCTCTGTTGTCTCGAGATTAGCTGTAATTCCAAGGCACCTCTTGGCCTCCTCAACCCGGAGGGTTAGCAACCCTAGTCAGAAATGCAACTTTTTTCATTTCCAAACATTACCAAATAGACAAGCCGGTAGCGATATTGTTTATTGCCCACCTAGTGTTAGCAATTCACTTGATTCTTCAAGAGTCCTGTCTCAGAGTGTCGACGAAGAGTGGGGGCGGGGTCCAGCACACGGCACCCTTTCTTTTCACTTTGTAGGATAACCTTTCAGAGCTCAAAGGTCACTTATGTATGAAGCTTTTGTTCAAAGCCTGGGCCTCCGAGAGAAGGGTAAGGCTCGGAGCCGTCCATTTGCATTCAGCCGATTGTAGGCAAATGTTTACCCGCCGTTTGCCTTGGAAAGGCGCTCCTGTTTTCCAAGGGACCGTCGCACAGGCAGTCTCGTAGCAGAGTGTTTGCCTTCCACATCGCCCCCTTGGCCTCCCATGCTGCTTCCTTAGAGGATGCCATGGATAAAAAAAAAACTTTTTAAAATCCTCCTGAGGCTAGGTTTCGGGGCTGATAGTGTGAGAGCTGTTTGAAAGAGCGAAAGATATCCGCATCTCGTGGACCTAACTGGCCAGGTTGAAAGACATGGGGAATCTCTTGCCAAAAGTAAGATCAGAAGTCGGTGACACAGTGATGGAACCAGTAGGGTAGAGACGATCAACAGTTAAGGGAGCGTCATTTTCCGAGTAACAGGAGATTCAGGAGCGGGAATGGACTGGCTCGTTATCTTACAGGGATAATTCTTGGTGGGCTGCTATCTTGGTGGGTTGTCAGTGTTCACGAATGAGCTGAGTCCCTCTTGGGCCCAATCACCAGTGGCATGGAAGAAGTCGCCTATTGCTATCACTCACAACCAGGCCCCCTAGTTTTGTCTTGCATTGGATTGCTCCTGGGCTGTTTTAATTGTCCTGATCTCCCATCTAAGTACTAACCAGGGCCGCCCCTGCTTAGCTTCAGAGATTCAATGAAATCAATCTAGCCTGGGCCATCCAGGTCAGAGCATGGGAAAATACAGGAGGGGAATTATTACAATAGCACAATATCAAATAATGTGTGAATCCTATCCCGCAACATTCATCTCCTACCTTAATCCATCATCAAATTAATTAATTTCTGGATTGTCCAAGCAACTGCTTCAGGGGAGAAATGAAGTACTGCTGTTCATCTTTAGCACAGGCTGAGCAGAAAATTAATGGCCACCCCTTTGTCACTCGTAGTAAATAAGCGAGAATCATTACCCAATAAAAATGGGGTCCGCTATCACTTGCAAGCATCCAGCAGCAGACGAGTCAGCTACTCCTGGGTCTTTTGGCGGTACTAATTTAACCTGGAATGACTCTCCTGGTCAGGTATGAATCCGTATCCAGCAATAAAACAGCAGGAAGTGTCAGGGCCAACACACCATAAATGTTGGGAGGGTAGGAATAGCCCAGATGCTTGTACAGAGGCAGGCGGCTTCCCCTGCTACTGGGTAGGGGGGTTTCTCTGTGGCATTCCCCTCAGGAAACCACAAGAGTCAGGTTGTTCACACGGTTCTGCCTATGATAGCCCTTGTTCTTTCTGTGCAACCATGGGGGTAGTCATGTTCAAAGCATTCTGTGGATCTCAACTGCAGGGAGCTGCACCATACATGCGGCTTGTGGCAAAGTCACCACCAGTTGACAGGTGAGCAAGTTCACGGCAGCTCTGGTGAGTCCCCCTCAAATGTCACGGATGCCATCTACCAAGGTCAACGCAGGCATCAACATTCCCTTCCTGCAAGTCAGAGGGGTCAAAATTCAGATCAAAACTCCTACCTTGGATCTGGTTATTAGTCCAGCTGCCTTTGTGTGTTATGCCTCCTGCAGTGCCATAGAGTTCCACATTCTTCACCCGGTCCCCAACCAACCTTCCCCGTTCATATTTTCTGAGCCAGCTTGCTTTCCCCTTCTTTTGCTTCCTCTTCTTTTAATCCATAGTTTCAGGCTCGGCTTCAGTCCATTTTATAGTCCCAACTTGGCCTTTCCACAATTCTGACATTCATCCCCCTTCCCCACCCTGCCAAGGTCCATTATTATGGTTGCCTGGCATGTGGGAAGGTGGTGGTAGCCCTTAAAGATGATAAGTAACTTAATGGTGGAAGGGGCCATGGCTCAGTGGCAGATCATCTGCCTTGCATACAGAAGGTCCCCGGTTCAATCCCTGGCATCTCCAGTTAAAAGAACCAGGGAGCAGGTGATGGGAAAGACCTCTACCTGAGACTCTGGAGAGCTATGTCCAATCAGAATACTGACCTTGACAATCCAAGGGTCTGATTCAGTATAGGGCAGCTTCACGGAAGGCAACCTATACAGAAGAACCAGAGGAAGCAACACAGGCCATGATCCATTGCAGCTATTATGGATTCTAAGCAGATCTACCAACTGCCCTGCAGAGTTGTCTTATAGCCCTCTCCCACCAGTGAGGAAGCTGAGCAGGTCAGACAAACAAGATCTGGGCCCTGATTCAATTGGAACACTGTCTCCAGAACGGCATAGGTCATTTGTTTTTCCAGCCAAGGACCAGAATTTATGGGTTTGAGGATGAGGATACCGATAGACTAGAATCTGCCCATCACAGGTCCATCCTCCTAGGCCATACTCTGAACCATGGTGGGTCTTTCACACCTCAAGCACCAGCAGGCCTCCATCAGATACTCTCGGACTTTCCGATATCCCAGCACCACGACGAACGAACTGGCTGAGTAATAGATAGAAGACAGGATGCCGTAGAGCGCATTGAGGACGCTGTTTTCAAAGCTGTTCTTGATGTACCCAGAGACTATGGCGATCCAGACGATGTCATTGGAGATCCAGCAGATCACGTAGATGGAGAGCAGCGAGAGCAAGACCTTTGTGGCCTGGGCTGTGTGTTTGTTCCAGCTGCTGTTGGCGACCGAGGAAACGGCCTTCACTTTCCGGCTGTGCTTCCAGAGGAGGTCTATAATGAAACCGTTGAGGACGACGACCAGCAAGACGAAGACGAAGTCCAAGCTGACCGACGCGTACGTGGTGAACTTCATGGCGAAGCTCTCCGTGGACCTTAAGCACGTCGAGGTTGCCAGGAAGGCTACTGTCTTGTTCCTCACGTCTGCCGTTTTCTCATATAGCATATAAGGGATCTGCAAGACGATACTGATTATCCAACAGCCAACGAGGGTGATGTTGACATATTTTCCTTGGTGCCGGTAGATGAATTTCGACCACTGATGGTTGGGCCTTCGGATCTTGATCAGGTGGAGGAAGCTCAGGTTCTCTACGGACCAGATGCTGATTAGCCTCAATGTGTGGTACATATAGAGCAGGATCCGGCAGCCCAGTTCCCCGAAAACATTTGTGCTGCTGAAGATGAGGAGCCCGGGAATGGCCTTGTAGCAGCAGAGGAAGAGATTCACCAGAGCCATGTTGACGATGATCCGGTCGAGAGGCTGAAGGGACTTGTGCCGGACGGCGTTGCTGATGAAGGCAAACAGGACAATCAGGTTGCCGATCATGCCGATGAAGGACGACAAGTAAATAATGATGGATGTGATGAAATTGAGATTGTGGATCATGCTGAGGAGAGCTTGGGGGTGGCCCCCTTTCCTTCATGTCCCAACAGGGTCTCTAAGCCCCTTTGTGTATCGTTTGTCCTGGTGATTCGGTGGCGTCTAACACATCCCCCTCGTCTTCTGCACAAGCCCTTCGGGAGAGTGATTTTCCCAACCTCAGGTGATGGACGGCAGCTTTTATGTATTACCTGTTCTCTTCCTCTCTCACACACACCCCTTGAGTTACACAGAGGCATGATTACTCTGTTATTTGCTTAAGCCGTGTTATCTTATGTTGCTGAAAAGGGTCAGGCAGAAAGCAGATTAGCCCGTGACTGATATTAGACACAGGAGAAAGCGAGGGAGGGTAAACCCCAAGACTGGTCATGATCAGAGCCAGTTGGAAACAATATGTCCCTATATGTTCCCCCTGGTGGATCTTGTAAGGGCAAGAAGATAGGATACAAATTGGAATTAATAAATCTGGCTTGCACTGTTTAAGAAGAGTCTACTTGCCTGGTTCTCGGGGGCTATGAAGAAATGCATTTTATCCTGGGAGGTTGGCAAGGAGCACAGCCTCCACTTTGTTGGAGCCAGTTTGGTGTAGTGGTTAGGAGCGTGGACTCTAATCTGGGAGAACTGGGTTTGATTCCCCACTCCTCCACATGCAGCTGCTGGAGTGACCTTGGGTCAGTCACAAGTTCTCTTGGAGCTGTTCTCTCATGAGCATTCCTCAAAAGAGCTCTCTCAGCCCCCCCTACTTCACAGGGTGTCTGTCGTGGGGAGGGGAAGGAGATTGTAAGCCACTCTGAGACTCCTTCGGGTAGTGAAGGGCGGGGTATAAATTCAATCTCTTCTCTTCTGTCTTCACTTTGTGTTTTAAAAGGTCCCCCCCCCTTTGGGAGGAAATAGATTTCTGGAGATCACTAGGAAGCACCTCTTTGACCTGGGCTGGCCGGGTCAGTGAGAGGGGGAAACAGAGATGATCAAAACTCCTGGCCAGAGGAAGAAGCTCTTTTCCTGGGATGCTGAGGGCATGGGAGCACACACACAGACCTATCCTCTAGGATGGCAGCCATTGACCATATACTCGCCTACAGAAGGAGGGATGTTCAAGGTAATGGGAACTTTGTAGGGATTTGTATCTTCCTAAGCTTAAGGAGCCTGTCCTATTTTAACATCTGGTAGGGCATGTATAGTGAGAGGGACAGAGGATTTGCATTTTTTGTCTCCTTGCTTAGTCTGGTACTATTACAGAAGTAGGCTTATAAACGGTTTCTTTTTAATAAGTTCTTTTTAACTTGGAATGCTGGAAGTGGTTCTCTGTACCACATAGACCTCCACCATCTTGGACACGCTATTTTAAAAAGAGTGCCAGGAGGGGGAAGGCTGGTAGTTGGCGTGCGGCTATTCCTCCAGGGGCAGTAATCTGTCCCCATGAAGATCCGGCGCTGGGCAGTGGGAAACATAGAGGTAAGGACTGAGATCTTGGAAAGGAAACTGACCCTCCCTTGTGAAAATGGCAGGTGGCAGTGGCAGGCTACCCTACAGAGTAAAAAAGTAAAAGCCTCTTCTAGTGAGATGGGAAACGCTAGGAGGGCAAGGTGGAACAGGGCCTGCAGGCCAGAGCAGGCCCATTCTGCCACAGGGGCTGATATGGTTAATGTGCCAAAAGAGGGCTGGAGAAACATGAGTTCGAATCAGAGGAGCCAGCCTCTAAGTAGTGGCTGGACATTTCCTGGGATGTCAGCTGTTCTGCAGACTACAGAGATCAGCCTACCCTGGAGAAAATGGAAACTCTGGGGGTGGACTGTAAGGCACTGTCCCCTGCTGAGGCTCTTCCTGTTCCCAAACTCCGCCCTCCATCTTGTGGCCACGCCCAACATGCTGTGTCAGAGAACTCTAAAGGTGCCTAGAGGGCTCAAACAGGTTGGGTACCCCCTAGGATAGAGTCTTTGAGAACCTGTTTTCAAATCCCACTTCCTGCTCAGCCCGCAACTTCACAGAGCCAGTTTGGTGTAGTGGGTAAGTACATGGGCTCTGATCTTGGAGAACCGGGTTTGATTCCCCACTCCTCCACTTGCACCTGCTGGATGACCTTGGGCAAGCCATAGTTCTGTCCGAGCTGTCCTGGAAAGAGCTCTCTCAGCCTCACCTACCTCACAAGGGTGCCTATTGTGGGGAGGGGAAGGGAAAGGAGTTTGTAAGCTGCTCTGAGACTCCAAGTGAAGGGCCGTGTATAAATCCAATCTCCTCCTCCTCCTCCTCTTCTTCTCCTCCTCCTCTTCTTCTCTTCCTCCTCCTCTTCTTCTTCTCCTCTTCCTCCTCTCCTCCTCTTCTTCTTCTCCTCCTCTCCTCCTCCTCTTCTTCTTCTCCTCCTCCTCCTCTTCTCCTCCTCCTCCTTCTCTTCTTCTACTCCTCCTCCTCCTCTCCTCCTCCTCCTCTTCTTCTTCTACTCCTCCTCATCTTCTCCTCCTCCTCCTCTCCTCCTCCTTCTCCTCCTCAACAGTGTTGTTTGTTCATAGGGTTTCCAGGTCCCCCTTGCCACCAGCAGGGGCAGAAGGGTAGGGTTCCCAGCTCCAGGTTAGGAAGCTCCTGGAGATTTAGGGGTGGAGCTTGGGGAAGGAGGAACCTCAATGGGGTACAATGCCTTAGAGGCCACCCTCCAAAGCATCCATTTTTCTCCACGGGAACTGATCTCCGTAGTCTGGAGATGAGCTGTAATTCTGGGAGATCCCCAGGTCCTACCTGGTGGCTGGCATCTCTATTTGTTTATTTATAGTTAGCCTTTCCCTTGGAGACTCAAGGCATTTAGAGTGTCGGACTAGGACTAGGGAGAGCCAGGTTCGAGTCCCTGCTTGCCATGAAACGTCTTGGCCCAATCAGTTCTGCCTCAGCCAGCCTAACCTACCTCACAGAGGCGTTGCCTGACCTTTTTGGAAGAAGGGCAGGCTAAGGACGGGAGCAAGGGATTGAAGCCAAGACACATCGCGTCTCACCCACCACCTTGAAAGGATGTTCAGTTGTCCCATGCATGACTGAACCAAGAAAACATTTGCATAACTGAGCATTAATTAATTAATTAATTATTAAACAGGGCTCTTTTTGTAGCAGGAACTCCTTTGCATGTTAGGCCACACACCCCTAAGGTAGCCAATCCTCCAAGAGCTCACAGTAGCCCCTGTGAGAAGAGCTCCCTGCAAGCTCTTGGAGGATTGGCTACATTAGGGGTGTGTGGCCTAATATGCAAATAAGTTCCTGCTGCAAAAAGAGCCCTGCTTATAAACATTTTCTTTTCCAGAAAGCCAGTTTGGTGTAGTGGTTAAGAGCATGGACTCTAATGTGGGAGAACAGGGCTGGATTCCCCACTCCTCCATTGGCAGCTGCTGGATGACCTTGGGGCAAGCCATAGTTCTGTCAGAGCTGTTCTCTCAAGGACAGTTCTGGAAAGAGCTCTATCAGCCCCACCTGCCTCACAGGGTGTCTGTTGTCGGGAGGGAAAGGGAAAGGAGTTTGTAAGCAGCTCTGAGACTCTAAGTGAAGAGCGGGGTTTAAATCCAATCTCCGCCGCCTCCTCCTCCTCCTCCCGATACCATAGAGTTTTCAGGCTGATTGCTAGAGCATCGCCCGGCGATGTGCCCAGCGTGATGACGTCACTTCCGGGCGACATCATCGCCCCGGGGAACGTTGGCCCGATCTGGGTACTTTGGGGGTGGGTCTCCAGGGCACCCCTGCCCAGTGCCAGTCTTGTCAGGATCGGCCCACAACGTGTGAAGTCGTTTGGTGTCACGTTTGGAAAATGGGCTTTTAATTAAGCCAGCGTGCATCACAAAAATATACGGGGCCATCCAGGAAAACACGAACGTGTTAGCGAAGGGGTGTGTGTCCGTATGGCAACCTGTGACAAGCCGCACACTCTGACGATAACTTACCGGAGTGTATCCAGCATGGAACACAGCAATATAATAGAGTCAGAGACAAGACACAAGACACTTACAGTTTCGTTCGTGCTCCCCGCAAAATGGGGAAACTCTAAGTGAAGGCAAGCCATGTTAATATCTGGTGGTGATAGAAGAAGAGGAGGAGATTGGATTTATCCCCTGCCCTTCACTACCCGAAGGAGTCTCAGGGCGGCTGACAAACTCCCCTCCCTTCCCCTCCCCACAACAGACACCCAGTTCCGCAGGGCCTGCAAGACAGAGCTCTTCCGCCAGGCTTCCAGCTAGAGAGCCGCCACCACTATCGAGCCCTGGCCCTTGGTTTTGACACCTAGCCTGTGCCGCAGAAAGATCAAGAGCAGAATGACTGTGTTAGGCCTCTGTGTACATCCTTAGAGTAAGCCATCTCAAACAAACAATTAATTAACCATTGCCAGCACCTTATGAACTGAATTGTTTTTAGATGATTTTATGTTGTTTTAAACTGTTATTTATATATTGACTGTGAGCTGCTCTGAACCTGCTTTGCGGGGAGGGCCGGGTACAAATTGGATTAATAAATAATAAATAAATAAATTTACCTGGGGATTCCAGGGATTGAACAGTTCTGGTCACCACATCTCAAAAAGGATATTATAGCATTGGGAAAAATGCAGAGAAGGGCAACTAGAATGATAAAAGGGTTGGAACACCTTCCCTATGAAGAACGGTTAAAACACTTGGGGCTCTTCAGCTTGGAGAAACAACGGCTGAGGGGTGACATGATCGAGGTTTATAAGATTATGAATGGGACTGAGCAAGTTGAGAAAGAAGTACTTTTCTCCCTTTCTCACAATACAAGAACTCGTGGGCACTCCATGAAATTGCTGAGCAGTCGGGTTAGAACAGATAAAAGGAAATACTTCTTCACCCAAAGAGTGATTAACATGTGGAATTCACTGCCATAGGAGGTGGTGGCAGCTACAAGCATGGAGAGTTTCAAGAGGGAATTAGATAAACATATGGAGCAGAACTCCATCAGTGGCTATTAGCCACAAGGTATAGATGGGAACTCTCGGTCTGGGGCAGGTGATGCTCTGTATTCTTGGTGCTGGAGGGGGCAGCAGTGGGAGGGCTTCTGGTGTCCTGGCCCCACTGCTGGACCTCCTGATGGCACCTGGTATATTTTGGCCGCTGTGTGACAGAGTGTTGGACTAGATGGGCCATTGGCCTGATTCAACATTGGCTTCTCTCATGTTCTTATGTTCTTATGACCTTCCGCTTGCCAAGAAGATGCTCTGCCGCTGAGCCACGGCCCCTCCCCGATGAGTTCCTGCCCACTTCCGGTGCCAGCAAGCTGTCTGCATGGTGGCCTAACATGTGAACGGGACTTCAAGGAATGTAGCCTCACTGCCCACGTCGATTCCTGGATTTGATCTAGGAGATCAGTGCTCCAGACAGTGGCGATGCCCACTGGAAGTGCGCACTAGGCCATGGTGCAGACAATGGGCAATCAATGCTCCCTCTAAGCTGTGGAGTCTTGTGAGCAAAAATTCTTCTCTGTGAGCTACTGGCATTTAAGGTTGTCGTGAGCGAGCAATTTGCCTGCTGCCTAAATTAGCTGGCTCTGGAGCCCTCCTTCCTGAGCTGAGAGGAAAATGTGTGAGGTAAAGGTAAAGGTAAAGGTTCCCTTGCTCGAAAGCCAGTCGAATCCGACTCTAGGGTTGTGGTACTCATCTCCGTTTCGAAGCCGAGGAGCCAGCGCTGTCCGCAGACGTTTCCGTGGTCATGTGGCCGGCATGACTAAACACCAAGGCGCACGGAACGCTGTTTCCTTCCCACCGAAGCGGTACCTATTTATCTACTTGCAATTTCTTGCTTTCGAACTGCTAGGTTGGCAGGAGCTGGAACTACAGACGGGAGCTCACTCCGTCATGCGGCACTCTCAGGTCTCGAACTGATGAACTACTGACCTTCCACAGCCTGCAGTTCAGTGTCTTAACCACTTGAGCGTGTGAACTGGAGGCTAAAAAACTGTGAGCTAGCTCACATTCACTTTGCTTAGAGGGAACACTGCTGGCAATGCCCAAGTGGGGCGGAGACCTCTCTCGCTTTCCCGAACCTGCCCATGAATCAAAACAAACCACATGCACGGTTTTTAGCTTCACTCTTTGGTTTCTGCTGCCATCTAGTGCTGGTCTTGTATTTTTTAAATCAAAAAATACCTCTGGCGAAGGACAGATCTGGAAATCCACCAGTGTCCAGAAAGAGGGCCTGGGGTACTTGTTCCCATCCATCTATTGAGAAGGCCAATTGGCCTGTGAAATGCAGAATTAATCATTAACAAATAAACATCTTTTAAAACATCTATGACGTACGTTAGTGTAATGTACCAGTTTGGTGTGGTGGTTGTGTGTGGACTCTAATCTGGGAGAACTGGATTTGATTCCCCTCTCCTCCACTCGCACCTGCTGGATGACCTTGGGCAAGCCATAGTTCTGTCAGAGCTGTTCTCTCAGGAACAGTCCTCAAAAGAGCTCTCTTAGCCCCACCTACCTCACAGGGTGTCTGTTGTGGGGAGGGGAAGGGAAAGGAGTTTGTAAGCCGCTTTGAGACTCCTTTGGGTAGTGAAGGGTGGGGTACAAATCCAATCTCTTCTTTTTCTTCTTCTTTATAGGAAGTAGTAGTATAATTTCATTCGGTTTGTAACGAGCACAAATCTCTATATCAAAACCACGGTGACATTATAGATGCTGCCCTACACAAAATTTTAAGGATTCGATTCTTTTGTCTGTAACATTTATGTTTAAAAGCCACAATTCTAAAAGCACTCAGATAAGATCTAAAATATTAGTTCCAGGAATCACGAGTAACTCTGTGGTAAAACCATAGAGTCAGCCACGAGGCGTCGGCAGGGCTAGCTCTATCATGAAGCCACTTGAGGCTGTCCTCACAGGAGTTGGATTTGGGGAGGAGGCAAATTCATCTCTCATCTGCCACCACTCGTCCTTGCCAGCTCCAGGAATTACTAGAAAACTGTACAGTAAAACCACGGAGCTTCTAGTTTGGAATGGTAGATTTAAATGTAATTCTCTATTCTGGGGACAAGAAAAATACTCGACACAGCCAAGGTGCTGTAAAGTTCACCTCCATGCTAGAAAGGAGATGGATGGGATCAAATGACTGAATCCTCACAATTTAGGGTACATCAGTCTCCAGTTCTGACATATTTTATTGCCTATGTTGTTTTTTCCCTCCCAGTTGAACCCAAACAGGTGATAACCAGAAACCAAGCTTGTCATTCACTTTATCTCGTTGTTGTTGTTTTTTAAACAACTTCACTATTTTGCATGCCGGCCTGGATGAATCACAAACTGGAATTAAGATTGCTGGGGAAAACATCGACAACCTCAGATATGCAGACGATACCACTCTAATGGCAGAAAGTGAAGAGGACTTAAAGAGCCTCTTGCAAAGGATGAAAGAGGAGAGTGCAAAAGTTGACTTGAAACTCAACATCAAAAAAATGAAGATCGTGGCATCTGGCCCCATCACTCCTTGGTAAATAGAAGGGGAAGTCGTGGAAGCAGTGACAGACATCACGTTCCTGGGATCCAGGATCACTGCAGATGGTGACTGCAGCCATGAAATTAAAAGACGCCTGCTCCTGGGGAGGAAAGCGATGGCAAACCTAGACAGCATGATAAAAAGCCAGAGATATCACCCTGCCAACAAAAGTCCACATGGTTAAAGCAATGGTATTCCCAGTAGTAATGCATGACTACGAGAGTTGGACTGTAAGGAAAGCCAAGCCCTGAAGAACAGATGCTTTTGAATTATGGTGCTGGAGAAGACTCTTGAGAGTCCCTCGAACTGCAAGGAGATCAAATCAGTCAATCCTCAAAGAAATCCACCCTGACTGTTCCCTGGAAGGCCAGAGACTGAAGCTGAAGCACAAATACTTTGGCCACCAAATGAGAAGGGAGCACTCACAACAAAAATATTTAACAAGCCACCATCTATATATACAACTATGATCTGTAATTCCATTTTAATGTGTCTGAAGAATAGTGTGTGTACACGAAAGCTCATGCCTTGAATAAAACTTAAAGGACTCTGTTTACCCAGTTGTGAGTTTGTGTATTTAACTCCTGTGCAGTGTCAGAGGTGTCCTCTAGATGGCAGCAGAGTACAACACTTCCTTGCTGGCAGGAAGGCAGCAATGCCCAGATGGTCACACCTGTCCTAGCAAACGCTCCAGGTGTGCACAGGAGCAAGGTACACCTTCCCCCTCCCAAAGACAAAGGACAAGATGGGATTCCAGTTGGGGATGCTGCCCTGCAGGGCTTTAAAAAAGCCATTTATCCTATGACTGATCTGATGGCGCTCCATGTGTAGAAGGGCACAAACACGGGGTGTGTTTTTTCTCTCACATATGGGAAGACGGAGATGATGCTACGGGTAAGGGATGCTGCTGGACAATTGTGCGGAAACATATGTGGGTTAGGCAGACTTTCCACTTTCCAGTCTGCCCAGCACCAGAGAACAACCAGGATTCAGCTAGGTGTTTCACCATATGGTGTTTCACCAAAATACAAAACCGTTGCCAAGGCTAACTATGGTCAATAATCCTGAATTATTGAGCCAGATTGGCGTAGCATTTAGGAGCATGGACTCTAATCTGGGAGAACTAGGTTTGATTCCCCATGCCTCCACATGCAGCCGCTGGTGTGACCTTGGGTCAGTCACAAGTTCTCTCAGCTGCCAGGTGGGTCTTAATCATTGCTCCCCAGGCTCTGCCCCCAAATCGCTAAGAATTTCCCAACCTCAAGATGACAAACATAAGAACATAAGAGAAGCCAAATGTTGGATCAGGCCAATGGCCCATCCTGTCCAACACTCTACCTTAGCTGCCGCTGCACAGCCCCAAATTAACATAAGCCAACCTCCAGGCAGCACCTGGAGATCTCCAGCTATTAAAACTGATGTCCAGATGACCAAGATCAGTTCTCCTGGAGACAATGGCTGCCTTGGGCAGTGGCTTTATGGCATTATACCCTGCTGAAGTCCTTCCACACTCCAAACCCTGCCCTCCCCAGGCTCTACCCCTCAAATCTACAGGTATTTCCCAACCTAGAGTTGGCAACCATGTAACTGGCTATGGAACTATTTTCCAGACCCTTTGAACCCAGAAAACATGGCATAGGTGGAGGTGCTTTTCTACCTTAGCTGCTGCTGCATAACCCCCCTCCCCCCAAAATTCCCAACAACATAAGTCAGGAGTGGAGGGAACCATACCTGTTACCATGAGGCTGTCCTCCCATACTACCCACTTGGGGCAGCAAAATGGCTTGAGACAGCCCTGCCTTACAGTTAAGCAGAAAGAAATAAACATGGCTTGCCTCCCTCTGATGCCCCACTAGCCACAGCCGGGACATTCACCTGGAGCTTCCTTCTAGAGCTCATTGTATTTCTTATGACAATGGGCCTTACTCCTAGTAACTATATAAAGCCAAGGTGTTCTTACAAGAAACAACAGTAATACAGAAAAATAAAGTTCGAAAAATTTCAAAATTCAGTCACAAAACTGGCTTTTGTATGTGCTTCTACTGCGATTGGGTCCCACTGCAGCCTATTGGGTTTTGAAGAAGAATTATTCGAAACGTGGAGGCTTGCATCCGGACTACGCGTCTCTATGGCTGATGGATTTCAAGATTATATGGATTTTCCAGGAGCTATATGAGTCCACTCTATGATGAATGTATGTCATACTGGACTATGGAATTACAATACAACAGGAGTGAGACACATTGAAATTTTTCGGACTTTGTTTTCTGTATTACTGTTGTTTCTTGTAAGGACACCTTGGCTTTATATAGTTATATGACTGTATTATTGAACTCGGCATTAAATATTGGTTTTATACATTTTTGTTTATCTTTAGCCAGCGGTTTTTTGTGCTTTGTACTGATTCAGTATAAGGCATCTTCATGTGTTCGTGTGGTTCATAACTTTGCGTGTCTTCCCTGCACAGGGAGTGAGATAATCTTTTCTGCATCGTCCCAGCTTTCGTGGAGGCACACTACTGAAGCATTCTGCATACATGTCGTACCTTAATAACAGGAGTTTGTTCCTCTGTGGGTGTTCAGAAGTAGAGATGCTTTAACACTCACCAGTTCAGCTCCTCTTCTGCTAGCTGGTTGTGAGTAGGAAGCAAATTTTTCTCGCACTTTGACGGTGTACAGTTCAACCCTGTTTAGTGGGTTACGTTCTGTGTATATTCAGATGGTGCTGTAGAATACATTGGCAGGATTGTACACAGGCATCTTCTCACACAGGCTCGTGGCAGTCCAAGAACCCACCCCTGGAGATCTATAATTGTTATTTGCTACTTGGCAACCCCTTTTTTAAGCACAGGGGTCTGCAACGTGGCACTCGTGGGCACTACGGGACCCACACACACATTTCTTGGCACTCGCCAAGTGTTGTTAGAAAACAGGTGGGGCCAGTTTGGTGTAGTGGTTAGGAGCATGGAGACCAGTGTTCCCTCTAAGCTGAGTTAGTCTGAGCTAGCTCACAGTTTTCTAGCCTCCAGCTCACACATCTTTGTCTCAGCTCAGGAAGGATGGCTCCAGAACAAACTAATTTATACAGCAGCCAAACTGCTTGCCCACAACTTTAATGCCAGTAGCTCACCAAGTAGCATTATTGCTCACACAGCTTAGAGGGAGCATTGGCGCAGACTCTAGTCTAGGAGAAACAGGTTTGATTCCCCAGTCTTCCACATGCAGCTGCTGGCATGACCTTGGGCCAGTCCCAAGTTCTCTCAGAGTTGTCCTCTCATGAGCAGTCCTCGAAAGAGCATTGGAAAAAGTGCAGAGAAGGGCAACTAGAATGATAAAAGGTTTGGAACACCTTCCCTATGAAGAAAGGTTAAAATGCTTGGGGCTCTTTAGCTTGGAGAAACGACGGCTGAGGGGTGACACGATCGAGGTTTATAAGATTATCAATGGGACTGAGCAGGTTGAGAAAGAAGTACTTTTCTCCCTTTCTCACAATACAAGAACTCGTGGGCACTCCATGAAATTGCTGAGCAGTTGGGTTAGAACAGATAAAAGGAAGTCCTTCTTCACCCAAAGAGTGATTAACATATGGAATTTAGTGCCACAGGAAGGGGTGGCAGCTACAAGCATGGATGGCTTCAAGAGGGAATTAGATAAACATCTGGAGCAGAAGTCCATCAGTGGCTATTAGCCACAGGGTATAGATGGGAACTCTCAGTCTGGGGCAGGTGATGCACTCTATCCTTGGTGCTGGAGGGGGCAGCAGTGGGAGGGCTTCTAGTATCCTGGCCCCACTGCTGGACCTCCTGATAGCATGTGGTATTTTTGGCCGCTGTGTGACAGAGTGTTGGACTAGATGGGCCATTGGCCTGATTCAACATTGACTTCTCTTATGTTCTTATGTTCTCAGCCCCACCTACCTCAGAAGGGTATCTGTTGTGGGGAGGAGAAGGGAAGGAGTTTGTAAGCTGCTCTAAGACTCCTTCGGGTAGTGAAGGGTGGGGCATAAATTCAATCTCTTCTTCTTCTTCAGGTGGAGGTGTTGCTCAGCAAGGCTTCTGACTGGCCACTGGGCATATAATTGGTTGCGCAGATTTCTTGAAAAAAATAAGTGTTTGTTTAGGCAGCCGCTGCCGCCATAACATAACAGTCTTCACTGTGTGACTAAAGGTAAGCTGTCTGAGGTGACTCATTATGACTCCAGATTTGTGGAACAGTGGTCTCCGGTGTTAGACTACCTGAGGTGCTTTCATGTCCCCTCCCCAGATACTCCACTCTCCACAAACACTTTAGGCAGTGTCATGCTTTATTAGAGATTTGAAGATGCTGTAGATTCCAGGACTTTTGTTAGGACTGAGGGTAAAGGCGGGGAAGTACAAGACATAGGTAAAACCCCAAATTCCACACATTCATGCGCCATACCTAAATCCAGGGCTATTTTTGTAGAAAAAGCCCAGCAGGAACTCATTAGCATAACAGGCCACACCCAACAGCAGAAACTCATTAGCCTATTAGGCCACACCCCTGATAGCACAACTCATTAGCATATTAGGCCACACCCCCATGTTACCAGAAGTGTGGTCACCCAGCCACACCCACCTTTTGCTTCTTATTCTGTTTACCTTGTTTGTTGTCAAAACGCAGGGCTTTTTTTGGTAGCAGGAACTCCTTTGCATGTTAGGCCGCACACCCCTATTGTAGCCAATCCTAATGAGTTTCTGCTGTTGGGTGTGGACTATTATGCTAATGAGTTCCTGCTGGGCGTGGCCAACTCGGGAGCCAGGCGGAACGCCGTTCCTGTGCATTCCTGGCCCAAAATAGCCCTGCCTAAATCACAGTGTTTCTGTGGCATCCCTGAGAGATATATGGTTGACCTATCTAAACTAGCTTGGCACAACAGATCTCCAAGGACAGTCTCATGGGAAACTATCTCAGGGCTCGCTTCAGGAAGTTACAAGCAGCGATTCCCAAACACTCCAACAACATCCACTCACACCCCCCCCCAATCAGGAATGTTACATGACAAGCGAAGGCGAAGGTACATTGATAGAGTCCAGACAGGTGAAATCAAAAGTAGCTGAAAAGTGGCCTAGCCAAGTTAGCTGAGCCAGAGCTTGACAGGCGCAATGACACATGGAAAGAAATTGTGCAGTCAAAGCAATATTATAGTATATTCACTCATTTTCGAACCTGTCAATATTACCAGATTAATTATTTTTGCAATCTTTTCCTTTCCTTTGTTCATTTCTTGGTAATTGTTGGTTTCTAGGTAGAAGAAGACGACGAAGAAGAAGAAGAAGAAGAGGAGGAGGAGGAGGAGGAGGAGGAGGAGATTGGATTTATACCCCACCCTTCACTCGGAGTCTCAGAGCGGCTTACAAACTCCTTTCCCTTCCCCACAACAAACATCCTGCGAGGTAGGTGGGGCTCAGAGAGCTCTTTCCAGGACTGTCTTTGAAAGAACAGTTCTGACAGAACTATGGCTTGCCCAAGGTCATCCAGCAGCTGCAAGTGGAGGAGGGGAGGAAATCAAACCTGGTTCTCCCAGATTAGAGTCCACACACTTAACCACTACACCAAACTGGTATGATACATGTTTGACATTGTATGCTTGGTATGGTAAAATAAAAATTTTAAGTTATATATAAAAAAGGTAAGCTGCATGTATGCAAATTTTTTTTTAAACTATATGTTCCCTTTCAAAATGACTACAATTGTGCATCACCTCAATCCCTGACATTTTGTGATTGGCTCCATTTCCTGTGGCAGCCATTTTGTGATTGGCTCCATTTCCTGTGGCAGCCATTTTGTGATTGGCTCCATTTCCTGCGGCAGCCATTTTGTGGGTGGCTCCATTTCCTGTGGCAGCCATTTTGCGATTGGCTCAATTTCCTGTGGCAGCCATTTTGTGGGTGGCTCCATTTCCTGTGGCAGCCATTTTGTGGGTGGCTCCATTTCCTGCGGCAGCCGTTTTGTGATTGTGCCTAGCCCACCACCCTTCGCCCATGGCTGCCAGTGTTCAGGAGGTGGCTGGAGACCTCCCAGAATTACAACTGATCTCCCGGTTAAAGAGATCACTTCCTCTGGAGAAAATGGCTACTTTGGAAGGTGGACTCTATGGCATTGTACCCCGCTGAAGTCCCTCCCCTTCTTAACCCCTGCTCTCCCCAGACTCCACCCCCAAACCTCCAGGAATTTCCCAACTTGGAGCTAACAACTCTAGATAGAATCACAGAATCACAGAGTGGGAAGGGGCCACCCAGGTCATCTAGTCCAACCCTCACTTAGTGCGGGATCAGCCTAAAGGATCCTTGACAAGTGTTCGTCTACCCGCTGCTTAACGACTGCCAGTGAGGGGGAGCTCACCACCTTCCTAGGCAGCCGATTCCACTGTTGCACAACTCCGACTGTATTTATTTTTTTTCTAATATCCAGCCGGTACCTTCTCTCCCTTAATTTAAACCCATTCTTGCGAGTCCTCTCCTCTGCCGCCACCAGGAACAGCTCCCTGCCCTTCTCTTGAGAGCCAGTTTGGTGAAGTGGTTAAGTGCGTGGACTCTAATCTGGGACAACTGGGTATTTTTGGCCACTGTGTGACAGTGTTGGACTGGATGGACCATTGGCCTGATCCAACATTGGCTTCTCTTATGTACTTTTGTTGATTCCCCACTCCTCCGCTTGCAGCTGCTGGATGACCTTGGGCAAGCCATAGTTTTGTCATCGCTGTCCCTGAAAGAGCAGTTCTTGAAAGAGCTTTCTCAGCCCCGCCTACCCCACCGGGTTTCTGTTGTGAGGAGGGGAAGGGAAAGGAGTTTGTAAGGTGCTCTGAGACTCCGAGTGAAGGGCGGGTGCCTCAATCCCCATAATCCTGCTGTTCTGGAGGGGGAGGCTTGGATGAGGTGACCTTGAAGGTTCCTCCTCCTTCACAACTCTGCTAAATAGCAGTTATGACAGTTTGTTCTCTCAGGCTTTTCTTTTTCCTCCACGAAAAGTATTATTATTGAAGCATTGTTGAGGAGGAGCACTTATCTATAAATGCACTGTGTCATTACTGACAAAGTACACCGTCGTCTGCAGTCTGATTCCAGGTACATCCTCGTCTTTGTTCTTTTGTTTTGCATTTAGTAGTTACTTGCAAACCTTGCCTAATCAACATGGGCTTGTGATGGAAGCTTCTTATTTTGAGATGGCGGTGGGGGGGGTACTGCGTATCTGGCAGCCTGGTTGCAGAATCATTAAAATCTCTCTAACCTGTTAGGATCTATGTTCCCTGAAAAGCCCCCCCGGCCTCTCCAAATATTCTCTAATAGATCTTACTACCCCTACAGTGTTTGCCATCTCCCACCTTGCTCGAATGCTGCCACATCTCAAACTGAAGACAGCCAAAAAGGCTAGAAAGTTTCTCTTCCTCTTGAGGGAGGGAGATCAGAATAACCCCAAACAGAGATGGGCTCTCCGAGGAAAGATTATGAGTTCCTGGGACCCAGGAGAGAACCTCTCTCTTACCTTACAGCTTCTGACCAGGAAACGCCATGCTGGACTAAGCCTTTAACTAGAGACTTCATCTTGCCTACATGGCAAGGGACAATGAAAAAAAGTCCAAATTCTAAGAACTAAAGTAAAGCCAAACTTTAAACACTGTAAGCTGTAGAAATACTAGCCTGTCCTAATTAAACATAGTTTAGAATGAGTACCCAATGGAAGGTGAGAGGACTGCCAGTTTTCACCTTTTCTTTGTATCCATACTCAGCCCGATGCTTGAACAGGCCATGTGTACCCCTATGGATACACATGGCCTGTTCAAGCATGCTGTGACTTGACAGCATACAATTATTACACTCTGATCTGGATGGCCCAGGCTAGCTCAGTCTCACCAGATAATGGAAGCTAAGCAGTGTCAGCAATGGTTAGTGCTTAAATGGGAGATCACCAAGGATGCCCAGGGTTGCTTTGTAGAAGCAGGCACTGGCAAACCACCTCTGTTCGTCTCTTGCCTTGAAAACTCTATGTGGTCACCATAAGATTGTCATACAAATAGATTCCCAGTCAAAAAGGAGAAATTGAAGTCAAAATGAGGAGGAAGATCTAGTGTTTAATTGCAATCAGACACGGGAAACAGTTAGGCCAGATAGCCCATCAAAAATTGACTGCTTTCTGAGCACAACCAGGAAATACATAAAGTTTTATACTTTAAACGACATCATCATGTCATCATGAAAATAACATTCAAAAAGTGTAATTGGTTACAAAGAATTATACATTTTTTGAATAAAAGTCCCCTTATTGGTCAATGTAAAGAAAGGTGTGGTTACATCATATCTAAATGTTTACTTAACCTAACCTGAATAATATCTGCCAAGGATTCTCTATACCCGAAACAAAGGTGTTCCCCCCCCCCGATACGAAGCTAAAGCCCTTCTTGACCCAGACACTGCAAAGTTTCCCCCTAAACAATTGAAAACCATGAAGTTTATACCTTCTTCTGTAGAATGTGATTGTCTTGTCTGCTAACATCAGCTAGAAATTTAGCTAGCTAACCTAGAAGAGGAAGGCCTGCTATTTAATTGGCCTTCATTACATCCTAAGAAAATCTTACTCAGGAGAAAAACCTATAAAAGCAGAAAACTATGAATAATCAGAAAAAAAAATCTTTATGATCCCATCTATATTATGAGATGGTTGTGACTTTATGACACTTTACACATGCACACAACCCGCCCAACGTCCTACAAGGATCCTGGCACACATCAGTTCCTTTTTTCTTACAATGGCCTGATGTTACCAGTGCAGGGGAGGGGGACCAGGTCTGCCAAGTCCCTTCTGACTGAAGTCTTGGAGGACCTTCCCTTGGAGGAAAGGCTGAACAGTCTGGGTCTGGGACTAGGGATGGGCACGAACCAAACCATGAAGCAAAATCCATTGCAAATTTTGCCCTGTTTGTGGTTCATGAACTGAAGTTTGTGAGGGGTCTACCGTCACAAACTCCCTTATGGATCACTGCCTTGTCGTGGCGAGGGGGCTTGCATGGTTCGATGAGGCTGTGGGCTATGCCGTGGAGGGCCACCCAGGACGGACAGGCCACAGCAGAGAACTCAGACCAAGCGTGATCCCCTGGAGAAGGAAATGGCAACCCACTCCAGTATCTTTGCCAAGAAAACCCCATGGACAGTAACAAAAGGATAAAAGATATGATGCCGGAAGATGAGCCCCTCAGGTCGGAAGGTGTCCAATATGCTACTGGGGAAGAGCAGAGGGCAAGTACGAGTAACCCCAGAAAGAGTGAAGCGGCTGGGCCAAAGCCGAAAGGACGCTCAGTTGTGGATGTGTCTGACGGTGAAAGGAAAGTCCAATGTTGCAAAGAACAATACTGCATAGGAACCTGGAATGTGAGGTCTATGAATCAAGGTAAGCTTGACGTGGTCAAAAATGAGATGGCAAGAATGAACATCGACATCTTGGGAATCAGTGAACTAAAGTGGACAGGAATGGGCGAATTTAACTCAGAAGACCATTATATCTACTACTGTGGCCAGGAATCCCGTAGAAAAAATGGTGTGGCCTTTATAGTCAACAAGAGAGTGAGAAAGGCAGTATTGGGATACAACCTCAAAAATGACAGAATGATCTCGGTCCGAATCCAAGGCAAACCATTCAATATTACAGTAATCCAAGTCTATGCCCCAACCACTGCTGCAGAGGAGGATGAAGTGGACCAGTTCTATAAAGACCTACAACAGCTCATAGAACTAACACCAAAAAATGATGTCCTCATCATCATAGGGGACTGGAATGCTAAAGTAGGAAATCAAAAGGTAACCGGAATAACAGACAAGTTTGGCCTTGGAGAACAAAATGAAGCAGGGCAAAGGCTAACAGAGTTTTGTCAAGAGAACACGCTGGTCATAGCGAACACCTTTTTCCAACAACCTAAGAGGCGTCTCTACACATGGACATCACCAGATGGGCAACACCGAAATCAGATTGACTATATAATTTGCAGTCAAAGATGGAGAAGCTCTATCCAGTCAGTAAAAACAAGACCTGGAGCTGACTGTGGCTCAGATCATGAGCTACTCATTGCAAAATTCAGACTTAAATTGAAGAAAGTTGGGAAAACCACAAGGCCATTCAGATTTGACCTAGATCGCATTCCCGATGAATATACAGTAGAGGTGAAGAATAGGTTTAAGGGACTAGATTTGATAGACAGAATGCCTGAAGAACTATGGACAGAGGTACGTGACATTGTAAAGGAGGCAGCAATCGCCGCCATCCCAAAGAAAAAGAAATGCAAAAAAGCAAAGTGGCTGTCCGATAAGGCTTTACACATAGCAGAGGAAAGAAGGAAAGCTAAAGGCAACGGTGAAAAGGAAAGATTTGCCCAACTGAATGCAGATTTCCAGAGAACAGCAAGGAGAGATAAGGAGGCTTTCCTGAATGAACAATGCAAAGTAATAGAGGAAAACAATAAATTGGGAAGGACTAGAGATCTGTTCAAGAAAATTGGAGAAATCAAGGGAACGTTCCATGCAAAGCTGGCCATGATAAAGGACAAAAATGGTAGGGACCTAACAGAAGCAGAAGAGATTAGGAAAAGATGGCAAGAATACACAGAAGAACTATACAAGAAGGACCTCAATGTCCTTGACAACCACGATGGCATAATCACTGACCTTGAGCCAGACATCCTGGAAAGCGAAGTTAAATGGGCCTTAGAAAGCATTGCTAACAACAAAGCTAGTGGAGGTGATGGTATCCCAGCTGAGTTATTCAAAGTCTTAAAAGAAGATGCTGTTAAAGTGCTGCACTCAATTTGCCAACAAATTTGGAAAACACAACAGTGGCCACAGGATTGGAAAAGGTCAGTGTACATTCCAATCCCAAAGAAGGGCAATGTCAAGGAATGTTCAAACTATCGCACAATTGCACTCATTTCACACGCTAGCAAGGTCATGCTCAAAATCCTACAAGCTAGGCTCCAACAGTACGTGGATAGAGAACTGCCAGAAGTACAAGCTGGGTTTCGAAGAGGTAGAGGAACTAGAGATCAAATTGCCAACATTCGCTGGATTATGGAGAAAGCAAGAGAGTACCAGAAAAACATCTACTTCTGCTTCATTGACTATGCTAAAGCCTTTGATTGTGTGGATCACAATAAATTATGGCAGGTTCTTAAAGAGATGGGAGTACCGGACCACCTCACACGTCTCCTGAGAAACCTGTATAAGGGTCAAGAAGCAACAGTTAGAACCGGATATGGAACAACTGATTGGTTTAGCATAGGAAAAGGAGTACGACAAGGATGTATATTGTCCCCTTGCTTATTTAATTTATATGCAGAGTACATCATGCGAAATGCTGGCCTGAATGAATCACAAGCAGGAGTTAAGATTGCTGGGGAAAAGATCAATAACCTCAGATATGCAGACGATACCACTCTGATGGCAGAAAGTGAAGAGGACCTAAAGAGCCTCTTGCTCAGGGTGAAAGAGGAGAGCGCAAAAGTAGGCTTGAAGCTCAACATCAA
This sequence comes from Gekko gecko, assembly GCA_029375565.1. Taxonomy (NCBI): domain Eukaryota; kingdom Metazoa; phylum Chordata; class Lepidosauria; order Squamata; family Gekkonidae; genus Gekko; species Gekko gecko. Next base: position 120,645,489 of record JAPDNY010000010.1, read on the forward strand.
AAAACTAAGATCATGGCATCTGGCCCCATCACTCCTTGGCAAATAGAAGGGGAAGTCGTAGAAGTAGTGACAGACTTCACGTTCCTAGGATCCCAGATCACTGCAGATGGTGACTGCAGCCATGAAATTAAAAGACGCCTGCTCCTTGGGAGGAAAGCGATGGCAAACCTAAACAGCATGATAAAAAGCAGAGACATCACCTTGCCAACAAAAGTCCGCATGGTCAAAGCAATGGTATTCTCTGTAGTAATGTATGGCTGCGAGAGTTGGACTATAAGGAAGGCCGAGCGCTGAAGAATAGATTCTTTTGAACTATGGTGCTGGAGAAGACTCTTGAGAGTCCCTTGGACTGCAAGGAGATCAAATCAGTCAATCCTAAAAGAAATCAACCCTGATTGTTCCCTGGAAGGCCAGATCCTGAAGCTGAAGCTCAAATACTTTGGCCACCAAATGAGAAGGGAGCATTCACTGGAGAAGACCCTGATGCTGGGAAAGATTGAAGGTCAAAGAAGAAGGGGATGACAAAGGATGAGGTGGTTAGACAGTGTCATCGATGCAACAAACATGAAATTGAGCAAACTTCAGAGGACAGCAGAAGACAGGAGGGCCTGGTGTAATCTGGTCCATGGGGTTGCGAAGAGTCGGACTCGACTGTGCGACTGAACAACAAAACTGTCACAAACTTCCATCAAGCAGTTGGTGGCAGTTGGGGTGGAACACTTTCCCTTTGAAGAAAGGTTAAAGTGCTTGATCAAGGTTTATAAGATTATACATGGGATAGAGCAGGTTAAGAAAGAGGTACTTTTCTCCCTTTGTCATAATACGAGAACTTGAGGCCACTCCATGAAACTGCTGAGCAGTCAGGTTAGAACGGATAAAAGGAAGTCCTTCTTCACCCAAAGAGTGATTAACACCTGGAATTCCCTGCCACAGGAGGTGGTGGCAGCTACAAGCATGGACGGCTTCAAGAGGGAATTAGATAAGCATATGGAACAATCAGTGGCTATTAGCCACAAGGTATAGATAGGAACTCTCAGGCCGAGGCTCTATATTCTTGTTGCTGGGGGGATCAACAGTGGGAGGGCTTCTGGTGTCCTGGCCCCACTGCTGGACCTCCTGATGGCCCCTAATATTTTTGGCCACTGTGTGACACAGAATGTTGGACTGGATGGGTCATTGGCCTGATCCAACACTGGCTTCTCTTATGTTCTTATGCAGATCATGGTCGTTCATGGACAGAGCAGAAAGCAGAGGTTTAAAGGGACTCTGAATCCTTTTAAACCCCTGCTTGGTTTGAAGGGACTCTGAGCCCTTTTAAACCTCTGCTTTCTGTTCCCTGCAAAAGCTGCAAAAACAGCTGAGTGGTAGGGAGCAGGCTACTTCCTGCTGCTCTGCTGTTTTTTGGGCTTTCTGCAAACCTGGTTTAAAGGGACTGTGGTCCCTTTCAACAGGGTTTGCAGGGCCAGGAACCATGAACCGGTTTGGTTCATAAACAAAGCTCCTGTTTCAGTTCAATTCATGATTCAGCCATGAACCGCAAACCGACATGAACTGCATTTTTCTGGTTCGCACCCAGCCCTGTCTCGGACTTTTCAGTGTAGAAAAGAGATGACCAGGGTGGGGGTGGGGATGCCAAGTTATATAAAATCAAGTTTGGCATGGATAGAGAAAACAAAGAGAATCTTTGCTCTGTCTCCCAAAACACTAGAAGGCATTCAATGAAGCTGATGGGCAGTAGGTTCAGGATGGGCAAAAGGAAATAAACCTTTACACAGAAAGTGTTTAAAATGTGGAATTTGCTGCCACAGGTGATGAGCTGTGCTGGCCACAGGCATGAACAGCTTTAAAAGGGGATTAGACAGATTCATGGAGGGGAGGTCTATCAGTGGCTACTAGCCATGGTGGGGAACTGCCACATTCAGGGGCACTAATCCCTCTGAATCCCAGATCCAGGAGGCAACCTCAGGGGAAGGCCTCAGATGCTGGACTAGATGGACCACTGGTCTGATCCAGCAGGGCTCTTCTGAGGTTCTCATCAGGGGAAGGCCTCGGCCTCTGTGCCCTGTTGTTGGCCCTCCAGAGGAACTGTTTGGCCACTGTGTGAGACAGGATGCTGGACTAGATGGACCACTGATCTGATCCAGCAAGGCTCATCTGGTGTTCTTATGAAGGCCTCAGCCTCTCTGCCCTGTTGTTGGCCGTCCAGAGGAATTGGTCGGCCAAGATGTGAGACAAGATGCTGGACTAGATGGACCCTCAGGGCTCTTCTGATGTTCTCCTCAGGGGAAGTCCTCGGCCTCTATGCCCTGTAGTTGGCTCTCCAGAGGAAATGTTTGGCCACTGTGCGAGGCAGGATGCTGCACTAGATGGACCACTGGTCTAATCCAGCAGGGCTCTTCCGATGTTCTTATCAGGGGAAGGCCTCGGCCTCTCTGTCCTGTTGTTGGCCCTCCAGAGGAACTGACTGGCCACTGTGTGTGAGACGGGATGCTGGACTAGATGGACCCCTGGTCCGATCCAGCAGGGCTCCTCTGATGTTCTTATGAATGATAATTCTTTTGATTATTTCTTATTCATCGATGGGCACCCACAGGCATTGCCCTTAAAGCCTCTTTAGCGACTGCTGCCAGCACTGAATCTCCCTCTCCCCCGCCTTGAGTGCTTGAAACAACGCCACTTAAATCTGACATTTCGGAACACATCAGTGCCCGAACAGCTGTAATCTCTCTCTGCTGCAACCATAAGCTGCCAACACTGGAAGAGATGGAAACGCCGGGACTGTAGCTGGACAGATGGGTAATAAACTCAGCAAGGTGTCCTTTATGAGGGTTTTGCCAGCTTGGTTGGGCGCACGGACGACAGCGAAAACGACTACCTTGGGGCCGATTGCCTCTGACAGGACAGTTGAATAAAATCAGAAATGTGTTCGTTACAAAAGCCCCCTGCTGCAGATAGCAAAGGCACTCTCGGCGAAAGACAGCTCCCACGGCCAGCAGGGAACGGCAACCTTTAGAAGCCTGTTCCCCCGGATCAGGAATTTGTGGCAGTCTCGGCTAGTTTTTATCTTGACAGGAAGGTCAGGTCTTGCAAAGGATTTGTGCGTTTAACTCCCGCCTCTTTATTTTTTTAATGCAAAAGTTCTGCTTCACTCTGGGTCGATTGTTATTTGTCGTCTTTTGCTTGTCTCTGGGTTGTAAGTTCTTCCTTTCTTACTTTTAGATGTACAGTTTTAATGACGACTTTTGTATTTGTAAGAACATAAGAACATAAGAGAAGCCAATGATGGATCAGGCCAACGGCCCATCCAGTCCAACACTCTGTCACACAGTGGCCAAAAATACCAGGTACCATCAGGAGGTCCAGCAGTGGGGCCAGGGCACGAGAAGCCCTCCCACTGTTGCCCCCCCCCAAACACCAAGAATACAGAGCCTCACTTGCCCCAGACTGAGAGTTCCTAGCTGTACCTTGTGGCTAATAGCCACTGATGGACCTCTGCTCCATATGTTTATCCAGTCCCTTCATAAGAACATAAGAGAAGCCAATGTTGGATCAGGCCAATGGCCCATCCAATCCAACACTCTGTCACACAGTGGCCAAAAATACCAGGTGCCACCAGGAGGTCCAGCAGTGGGGTCAAGACACTAGAAGCCCTCCCACTGCTGCCCCCCTCCCAAGCACCAAGAAGACAGAGCATCACTTGCCCCAGACTGAGAGTTCCTAGCTGTACCTTGTGGCTAATAGCCACTGATGGACCTCTGCTCCATATGTTTATCCAGTCCCTTCATAAGAACATAAGAGAAGCCAATGTTGGATCAGGCCAATGGCCCATCCAATCCAACACTCTGTCACACAGTGGCCAAAAATACCAAGTGCCATCAGGAGGTCCAGCAGTGGGGTCAAGACACTAGAAGCCCTCCCACTGCTGCCCCCCTCCCAAGCACCAAGAAGACAGAGCATCACTTGCCCCAGACTGAGAGTTCCTAGCTGTACCTTGTGGCTAATAGCCACTGATGGACCTCTGCTCCATATGTTTATCCAGTCCCTTCATAAGAACATAAGAGAAGCCAATGTTGGATCAGGCCAATGGCCCATCCAATCCAACACTCTGTCACACAGTGGCCAAAAATACCAGGTACCATCAGGAGGTCCAGCAGTGGGGCCAGGACACGAGAAGCCCTCCCACTGTTGCCCCCCCAAACACCAAGAATACAGAGCCTCACTTGCCCCAGACTGAGAGTTCCTAGCTGTACCTTGTGGCTAATAGCCACTGATGGACCTCTGCTCCATATGTTTATCCAGTCCCTTCATAAGAACATAAGAGAAGCCAATGTTGAGTCAGGCCAACGGCCCATCCAGTCCAACACTCTGTCACACAGTGGCCAAAAATACCAGGTACCATCAGGAGGTCCAGCAGTGGGGCCAGGACACGAGAAGCCCTCCCACTGTTGCCCCCCCCCAAACACCAAGAATACAGAGCCTCACTTGCCCCAGACTGAGAGTTCCTAGCTGTACCTTGTGGCTAATAGCCACTGATGGACCTCTGCTCCATATGTTTATCCAGTCCCTTCATAAGAACATAAGAGAAGCCAATGTTGGATCAGGCCAATGGCCCATCCAATCCAACACTCTGTCACACAGTGGCCAAAAATACCAGGTGCCATCAGGAGGTCCAGCAGTGGGGTCAAGACACTAGAAGCCCTCCCACTGCTGCCCCCCTCCCAAGCACCAAGAAGACAGAGCCTCACTTGCCCCAGACTGAGAGTTCCTAGCTGTACCTTGTGGCTAATAGCCACTGATGGACCTCTGCTCCATATGTTTATCCAGTCCCTTCATAAGAACATAAGAGAAGCCAATGTTGGATCAGGCCAATGGCCCATCCAATCCAACACTCTGTCACACAGTGGCCAAAAATACCAGGTGCCATCAGGAGGTCCAGCAGTGGGGTCAAGACACTAGAAGCCCTCCCACTGCTGCCCCCCTCCCAAGCACCAAGAAGACAGAGCCTCACTTGCCCCAGACTGAGAGTTCCTAGCTGTACCTTGTGGCTAATAGCCACTGATGGACCTCTGCTCCATATGTTTATCCAGTCCCTTCATAAGAACATAAGAGAAGCCAATGTTGGATCAGGCCAATGGCCCATCCAATCCAACACTCTGTCACACAGTGGCCAAAAATACCAGGTACCATCAGGAGGTCCAGCAGTGGGGCCAGGACACGAGAAGCCCTCCCACTGTTGCCCCCCCCCAAACACCAAGAATACAGAGCCTCACTTGCCCCAGACTGAGAGTTCCTAGCTGTACCTTGTGGCTAATAGCCACTGATGGACCTCTGCTCCATATGTTTATCCAGTCCCTTCATAAGAACATAAGAGAAGCCAATGTTGAGTCAGGCCAACGGCCCATCCAGTCCAACACTCTGTCACACAGTGGCCAAAAATACCAGGTACCATCAGGAGGTCCAGCAGTGGGGCCAGGACACGAGAAGCCCTCCCACTGTTGCCCCCCCCCAAACACCAAGAAGACAGAGCCTCACTTGCCCCAGACTGAGAGTTCCTAGCTGTACCTTGTGGCTAATAGCCACTGATGGACCTCTGCTCCATATGTTTATCCAGTCCCTTCATAAGAACATAAGAGAAGCCAATGTTGGATCAGGCCAATGGCCCATCCAATCCAACACTCTGTCACACAGTGGCCAAAAATACCAGGTACCATCAGGAGGTCCAGCAGTGGGGCCAGGACACTAGAAGCCCTCCCACTGTTGCCCCCCCAAGCACCAAGAATACAGAGCATCCCTTGCCCCAGACTGAGAGTTCCTAGCTATATCTTATCCTATATCTATATCCTATATCTATATCCTATATCTATATCTATATCCTAGCTATATAAGAGCCATTGACAGACTTCTGTATTTTGTAGTTGTGGAGAGCCAGTTTGGTGTAGTGGTTAAGTGTGCAGGCTCTATTCTGGGAGAACTGAGTTTGATTCCCCACTCCTCCGCTTGCAGCTGCTGGATGACCTGGGCCAAGCCACAGTTCTGTCGGAGCTGTTCTCTCAAGGACAGCTCTGGAAAGGGCTCTCGCAGCCCCCACCTACCTCACAGGGTGTCCATTGTGGGGAGGGGAAGGGAAAGAAGATTGTAAGCTGCTCTGAGATTTTGAGTGAAGGGTGGGGTATAAACCCAATCTCCTCCTCCTCCTCTTCTTCTTATTTTATTTATTTATTTGTCTCATTTATACCACGCCCTCCCTGCAAAGCAGGCTCAAGGCAGCTTCCACTCAACATAAATACAGGTAAAACATCATACAATCCTATAAAAAACCCAACAGTTAAAACCGATACAGATTCACAAAGCGCTGATAGCAATTAATTAATTATCCACGATGGCTCACTTTCACAATAGATGTCAACTTCCCAGATGTTGTTCTGCTCGTGATTTCCTGCGGCGCCGGCTCGATGTCAGGACCAAGGGCCAGGACTCTATAGCAGTGGTGGCACTCTTCTCCTCCTCCTCCTCCTCCTCCTCCTCCTCCTCCTCCTCCTTCTCCTCCTCCTTCTCCTCCTTCTTCTCCTCCTCCTCCTCCTCTTCCTTCTCCTCCTTCTTCTTCTCCCCCAAGCACCAAGCCAGTTTGGTGTAGTGGCTAAGTGTGCGGACTCTGATCTGGGAGAACCGGGTTTGATTCCCCACTCCTCCACTTGCACCTGCTGGATGACCTTGGGCCAGTTCCAGTTTTCTCAGAGCTGTTCTCTCAAAGGCAGTTCTTGGGAGTGCTCTCTCAGCCCCACCTGCCTCACAGGGTGTCTGTTGTGGGGAAGGGAAGGGAAAGGAGTTTGTAAGCCGCTCTGAGACACCTTTGGGTAGTGAAGGGCGGAGTATAAATCCAATCTCCTCCTCCTTCTCCTCCTTCTCCTCTTCTTCTTCTTCTTCTTCTTCTTCTTCTTCTTCTTCTTCTTCTTCTTCTTCTTCTTCTTCTTCTTCTTCTTCTTCTTCTTCTTCTTCTTCTTCTTCTTCTTCTTCTTCTTCTTCTTCTTCTCCTCCTCCTCCT